>VYZM01022059.1:6372-38590 GCA_013398915.1 Dromas ardeola | reverse complement strand
TTTTTTTTTTTTTTGGCTTCACTTAGATTTTGAATGAGGGAAACCTCTGACCAGAAAAGTCTAACAGCAGAATCTTCACAAAGGGATGAAGCTTCGTGACAATAACTTTGTGCATGGAGTGATCCTATAGATATTGGGAAAGATACAGTGAGGTTCAATTTGAAGTTAAGACACCTATATCCAGGTGCTTATGAGGAGCTGTGTTCATATGCATTAAGTGTCTAAATTGTCTTTATTATCTGATAATCTGAGTGATAGAGGTTTAGTCCGTACAGCTAGTATAGCCTAGAGAGTGAGTCAACTAACCAGCTACTAGGGGCTCACTCCATTTGACTAAACATCTGTGTGGTTGGAGATTTATGAGACACCTGTGTGAGACCATCCCATTGGTCTTATGGGAAACCCACTACCATCTGGGAGGAGACAGATCAGGCAGGATAAACTGCATCTTAAATGGTGATAAACGTGTTTAGCAACAGGTTTGAGGACTGAAGGGCTAGTCAATACAGTGGGTGAGGCTGGTGGAGCAATTCATATCACTTGCAGTAGGTGCCTAGAGTACCTGCTGAGTTACTTAGTTGTCCAGCATAGGTACTTAGCGTGATCTGAGATGATGCATCATATCCAGTAGGAGTTGTAGTGGGAAGCAAATTTCCTTAGGTCCTGTGGTGTATCTGCTGTCCCCATGTAGATATCTCAGATAGTTTTAAGTATTTCAATTTTTCTAGATGGTCAATTGACTTTCTTACGTCTCTACTTCAGGGTGTGAAACGTTGCTGTTCAAGAGCTATTGGTTGTGCTAACTAGATCTCCAGGGCTTTTGATTCAGTTTTCTAAAGGCAGGTGGCATTTGAGTAATGTCTGAGGTGTGCTAGAGTATCCAGGATATGCATGTGGAGTTTTCTGATGAGACACCAGATCTATGAGACACCCATACTCTTCTAGACCTGTGGCTGGCGGCCGGTTGGGATATAGCAGGATATCTCAAAGAGCTTTCAAAGCTCATGTTTAGGAAACTTAAATCTTGCCTCCACTGGATAAAATGGGCTCTTCAAGACCTAGCCAGCAGGTAAACATATATATGTACACATCTGCATTGATATCGCTTAATTGGAGCTGCCCCTTAAATTTTCCTAGCATTTGCAGAGGTAGTTATTTTCTCAGTGAGTTTAAGGGGCTGTTTGCTGTGTGATGTTACTGCCTCTGCTCCGTCATTTAAGTGTATTCACTGCAGCCTGAGAGGTAGTCAATATGCCAGGGATTTTTTTTGGCTGTTGTTTGTGGCTTCTTGTTTCTCTGAGTCATGGCACTTACTGGGAGGATAACATTTCCTCAAAATAGAAAATCCTTCTGAGTATTGGAATGAATTTAGGAACGATTTAGGGGAAATACATGATGAACAAAAATAAAAGATGAAACGCATTTGAGGATTGCGTTTCTCTTGTATCTGAGTTATATCTAGAGGTGGTTATGGCTTTGTAACTTGGTACCCATAATTAGATAAATACAACTGTTGTTCTGAGTTATACCGCTGACTTCTGCAGCTGCACAAGCCCAGAAATTGTACATTCTTCTGTGTCCCAAGTAATTATGTTTAAGATATAGAAAAGATGGAATGGGAAATGCGGTGTTTTATTGAGTTGAGTGTGTTAGAAAATAATTTGTCCTGTGGGTATTGAAAATCCCCGAGACATCTATGTTATGAGGATTTAGGCAAGCTTTCAATGTATGCATTTCACATGCTTTTAATAATACGTGGCTTCTTAAAAAAATTCAGTTTCATAATGCAATAACTACTGTAAGTTATTTTCCTGGCACCTGTAGAACATGCTAAATCAGATTACAGTACTTGGTATAATTATAGGCCGTTATGTATAAATATCCAAATTAATGCTTGAATGGACTCCTCCTTCAACACCCAGTACATTTTCACTGATGACATTGGAGATGAACAGAATGAAAGCAGAAAGGGGCCTCAGTAAGTAACCACAATTTCAGTAAGATAATTTCTGTGAAAATTGGTGATCATTTGTTTTCAAACCACTGCAAACATTCTTTAATTTAACAAATGTTAAATATTTAGAATAATTTGCAGTTGGTTGAAAAAAACCACACCAAAACAAAGCAAAATCTGAAACTTTAAACTTTCAGGCATCCAAAATTAGGCCTTTGTGAACTCAGACCTTAAAAAATTTCTGGAGCTTCTAAGTCATAATTCCGCAGACTTGTTCTGTTTCAGTTTCGTCATCATTTTGCAGCTCAGGAAACTGCCGTGAAACACTTTTCCTTAGGCTCTCCCCAGCTCCCTGCTGTCAGGCCCCTTTGCAGGATGCTGCTTTTTGAGGCTCTGGTTGGTAACTTTTTTGCTCAGATGTTAGGGTACCGTCCAGCCCCTTCTGGCCAGACAGCTGCTTCCTCTCAGGCCTCCTTAGAGCACATGTAACCCCTTCACATTTCTCTTGTCAGCCAGCAAATACTTTTTTCTTTTTTTTTTCCTGCTGACTCCCTGTAAGCCTTCAAGCAAAATTCATTCTTTATCAGTCTTCCCCGAAGCAGTCTATAGACTGTTCATTTGGTCTAGCAGATCAGCAGTTAAACTTTTACTCACGTTGGGCAAAAAGGTAGGAAGGGTGGATTTGTTTGTAGATGACTCGGCTGAGATAAAGGACAGTTACCCAGCCATTTCTCAAGTTCCTGATACCCTTTAGGTGTTCAGAGCCTGCAATGCAGGTTGTAATTTTGAAGCACTCTTGCATCGGTTGTGAAGGCTGTGGCCTTCATACAGGGTGGCCAGAGGAGGAGACAGCTCAGCTGTGGTGGCCCATTCCAGTAAATGACATGCAGTAGGCAGAGGAATAATGGGATGTTCTGGGACCTGCCCACCTTCCTTTGCTTCAGCTGCTCTGCTGTTAAATCTGTGATGGGGTCACCGTACAAGAGACATGCTGCCTGCTTTCCTCCTGTCTTTCCTGAGGTGGCAGCGTGGAGCTGAGAGAGCTGGGTCTGGCCTTGGCTCGCCGTTCTCCTGGCACCTATTTCTGCTGGGAGCAGTTGGCTGGCAGCAGCTGTCTCTGAAGCTTGCCTCTGGGTCTTGCCAGAGCCATGGGTCTTGGCGCCCAAGGATTGAAGTTTAATCTGCCTTTACTTTAAAATAGCTAGAGCAGTTCAAGGTCTGATCTTCTCAAAGATTTAAAGATGGAGCTATGCGGCCAGTTGTCTGATCTCTGACTATAAGTGGTCGTAGGCTAAACTGTATTCCACCTGGGAGCTGCAGTTCCCAGTCATTAGCCAGTTCAGCAGACCTGTCATTCAGCGTATGATGGGGTATACTCTTCTGTATTTTATTCCTCAGCTGAGCTCCTAGTTACTTCTTCCTGAATTCTTCAGCAATTTCAAAAAAAAAAAAAATTGCTAACTCACAGGTAAGAAAATGCATGTGGAGTTCTTGGAATTTCTGGGATTCATCTGAATCACAGCAAGGACGAGAGGCATTAAGGCTCATTGCAGGGTCATATTTAGACTTTATCTCTAGAAATAATGCGGTATCTGTTGGGGGATAAGATTTACGAGCAGTTAGATCATCCGTTTGATTCTCTTCATCCTTAATCCCATAAAACCATCAACAAGGAACAAATTCCTCTTTTTGTAAGCCATCTCACTGGATACAAAACCTCTCCTGTTCAGGGTTGTGACTTTTGGTACCTCAGTGGTACCTGAAAACTGAACAGCTCTTTCAGATTTTGGGTAGTGGTTGCCAGGACAGCTCAAACAACTCCAAATATAACCTTTGTTATATTGTTTGCTGGCAAGCCTTTATTTTTTTGCCTTGTTCTCTATCTTGTGCTGCTTTAATTTTCACTTTCTCTTTGGCTTGTGTTTATCTCTCTCTCATTCTGCATGTGACCCTTGGGCTGTGCAACAAAACGCTCGCTGGTTATCTGGTATGCTGGTTTAGTACCATGAAATGACATGTCCCATTTATGCTAAATGCTCCATTGCTTTTGCTGCGTTGCATAAACAACAACCAAAAAAAATAAGAAGAGATCTTAGATCCAAAACTACCTGAAATGCATTCCTAGTACGCTTTTGATCATGTTATTTTAGGATAAAAGATACCAGGCACGGTTTGATTGGCAAAGTGGAATAACCTTTTGTTAACTGCATTTGCTAACTATACAAAACCAATGAAAAAGCATAAATTAGCAGCGTACAAAGGATGCATGATCTCTGGGTTTTGCAGGCTAACAAATACACACTACTCAACAATGCTGCCACTTCAATGTGTAATACACCTGTCCCATGTTAATAGCATGATGCATTTCACGGTCACAGGTGTGCTTGACAAGTTACAGAAATCTAGAGTTAAATGCAAACTCATACAAATCTGCATGAGCTATTTCATGTCTCGATGTTAATCTTTTGTTTGCCATGTCTTAATGTTAACCTCTTGTTTGTGATTAAGCAGCCTCTAAAATAGATCAAATTGCAGACAAGTGTTGGTCTAATCCCTTATTCATGTTATACTTCTTAAGGGTTTATGTGCCAGAAAAAGTCTTTTGCTAATCTCCCTTAAAACTTCCCAGCATTGGTGGGTATCTTTGGGCTTCTCGTTTAAAAAACAAACAAACAACCACAAAAGCACAAAAGAAACGCACCAATCCATGATAGTATTATAGTATTTTTAACAGCTTCAATCATCTGTATCTTTGGCTTTAGCCAGCTCTGACCTTCCATTCAGGTCTAGTCAGATGTGGTCAGGTCTTCGCTATATTGTGGTGGTTCTCGTAGGCGTCAGTGGTAGTCTCTTTTCATTCTTTAAAATATCGTATTTCTTTGCTCTAGCAGACAGGTTTTAGAAGAAATTTCAATTTCCCTTTTCTTTATCTCCAGTTTAATCCTGTTGTCTCCCTTGCTGAGACCAAAGTTGTGACTTTACAGAATTTCAATTAGCTGAAAGTGGTGATTTGTCTTTAGTTACTCGCACTTTCATTTATCAGCTTCCCTTAACGTGGAGTATTATTTTGCATAATTATTTTTAATATTAAAACCCCCACAACTGATATAAATCGAATTTGTCAGTTCTTTTGTCCTTGGTCTTTTCTTTGGTTCAAGAGCATAAGTGACTTACCAAGTTAAAGTGACTATAAAGTTTCTTTTTGGTTTATGGACGAGCAAGGAACAGTAGAAAGAATTGTTAATAAGAGGTGATAGCCTTCTCACTCAGGAACAGCTAGTGAGTATTGCTAAATTGGTTATTAAGTATCAAAAATACATATTTCTTACGTATTTCTAGGAAGATAGAAAGGCACAAATACTACTAATAGTCTGTAGAGATATATTTGGAATGCATTTATTCCTAGCTAATATTTAGAAATGGTTAAATTCTAGGAGTAGCTGCAGATATACTCTGCATTTAACTAAATCGACCTGGAATATGCAGCAGTAAGCCAGGATTGTTGGGAGCACTGAGCTTCTAACCAGTGTTTCAGATCTGATTCTTGTATTTTTTGCTGTCTCAATTTTTTAATTCCACTTCAGAAGAACCTGATTTTCTGAAAAAGTGAATTACCTACTCTTAAGAAAAAATATATCCAGATTTAAGGTATATGTGAAAGAGCATGTGCAAAACCAGAGACTTTCTAAATTACTGATTACATTACAAAACACAGATTGTCAGCTGTAAAATAACAGTAAGTGTTTCTTTTGACCTATCTTGAATTAGGTTTGATTTTATGTTTTTATGACAGTCGGTGTGACACCAATTCTAACAGTTTTGAAGTAACAGAGAATGCTTTAGGGACATTTTCTCTTTGGAAGACTGCAGTATCATGCTGATTGTTAAACACGTTAACAGTTTAAAGAAAGTATATACTAAATCACGCTCCATTAGAACTCAGATATTCTAAGATACTTATTGTTCAGAAACCTCGGTGCCCACGTGTCTTAATTTAAATATGCACTTGCATTGGAAAATTTAAATTCGCAGTATTTTTAAGCAAATTCTTAACTCCTGCGAAATTTGTGGATGAAGAACAACATTGGCAATGTACTTGTGTTAGGCTATATTTACTTTAATCCATTTTCGAGTGAACATTTTATATAGCATGATAACTTGCAATTTTTCATTCAAATACTGGACACTTGTCTTTAACCTTTTACATAATTTCTGCTTTATCAGGGTAGTCATAATAAATCTTCTTTTACAAGAGTATGTAATGTAATATTTCAATATTATTATACTATATTTTACCGTGTATTATTATTATTAGACATCTTATTATTAACCCAAAAGTTAATATCTGTGTGAAATTAAATCAGTCTCGGTCCATTGCACTGCAAAGTCCTGAATCTTCTTTTCTGATGAGAGAGGAGAAAGAGAAGTATATATTCAAGAGTAAAGGCCATTTGTTTGTACAAACACAGCGATGTCATTTACAAAGACTATTTTTTTTTTTTTTTTAATGTGCTNTGTTTTTTTTTTAATGTGCTCTTCTATTAGTTAAGGGGGGGGGGGCAAGTCAGAACCCTGCTCAGCCCCATATGGATGTGTTTTAAATCAGTGAGTCCTCTGGGCCTTGACTGAAAGTCGCTTTTCAAAGCTGATTAGAATACAGCTTTTTACTGTGAGTAAAGGGAGCAAATGTCACAACCGCACCTGTATGTTAAGCACACTACAAACGCAAATACAAATTGAGACCATGAAAGAGAGTATGGTCATGGCATAACCATCTGCTTTGAAAAGAAACATGTTAGCATTGTGCCTGTATGTAGTTGCCTGTCTGTCAGTGGTCCACAGTATTCTCTAACAGCCTTCTAGTCCCTTAGTGTTACGGTATAAAATATTCTAAGCTTTACTGTCAAATTTTACCGCAGTGCCCTGAGAGTGATCAGCAATGAGCATCTGTATTGTTGGAAATTCTTTGGAGGCTGATCCCACTTCTTTGCTATATTATTCATTCTAGATCCCGTCAGTAAAATGTCATAGAATACTTCAGTGGAACTGGCCCCTGGGGATAAAGTCTCTGCGTTTCATTATTGCAATTCCTTTTCAAATAAACAAGGGAGACTCAATGGTAACACCTGATAATGCTTGGCAAGTCACTCGGTAGTTCTTTCTTGGCGTGAGAAACCATACGCATCTACCTCTGCTGATGCGTGTTGGTTTTACTAGGTTTTGGATACTGGTAACAAAAACGAAGCTGAAGCTTCAAAACACAGATATTTTTCAAAACAAGTATGTTGGTGATTAGAATTGCTTGTGTTTTAATAGTTTACATTTCTGCCTAGTTTTCATGTGTAGTTAGATGCTTCTTGGCTGTTATATTCAGAGCTACACAGAGATGCCTACAGAACAGGAGCACAGGAGGAGGATAAAGCTCCATTTTTATAAACGGTAACTTCGTGGACAGTTTTCTAGACAGACTGGCTCTTACGATTTGTTTCACCTTTATCTGCCAGAAGGTTTAAATCTGCTGCAAAGTTTCCAGCCCCCAGTACACAGCGCACCACTGCCCTGAGCAAGCTGTTATGCTTGTGTGATAGTAATGAAGCAGCAGGTTATTTATAGCTGGCAAATCAGTGAAAAATCACATCAGCTGCTATGAAAACTCCACGTAGAAATAAAAATTTGACCCCCAACAAGCTGTCAGAGCAATCTCTGATCCTTCACTTTAATCTTTCCTTCTGTGGATCATTGGATACATAATAAAAACATACGAAGTGCAAACCAAATCTGCTAGCTAAATCCCTGCTATTTGCTGCGCTGCTTGCTTTTGGCTTTGGAGTGTAGCTAATAGTTTCAAAGGTTGCTGCATATTTTTCTACTTTATCTTGCTCGAGTTACTAAATGAAACGGGAAGTTAAAATGCGTGCGAGAATTTTCTGTTGCTCATAAATGCTATGTCATCTCTGTGAAAGGCCATCAGCATTACAGCCCAATGCTGAAGCAGTGATGTTTATTTAAGAGGATTGGTGGCCAGAAATAAGCCACAGTGTCTAATCAGACACAGGCCCTGCCTGGGCACCGTGCCACAACGTTTATTGCGTGTGCGTTTCTCATAAGCAAAATGGCTACGTGCTGAGGAGGATGGACATGAAGTCTGGAAGAAATTACGGGGCAAACGGCGGTTCTTAACTTTCTGAGGAGGATTGAAGTGTATGTAAATATACTTGGATGAATGAGATTGTGCGACTGTGAGTTACCGAAAGCCAAATGGGGAATGTCTGTGGATGTGTGAGGGCTGCAAAGGAAGAACGGTGTTTAGATCCTGCCAAAGCTCCCTTAAGTCCAGCTAAACATTCCCCTGGAAGAAAATATTTCAGAAGAAAAAGGAGAAAGAAATCACCCGACCAGGGACCAGAGTCAGTACAGGTTAAAGAAAATGAAGAAAAAAGCCAGTATGAAGTGGCGAATTCTGAAAACACCGAGAATTGTCCCAAGTATGTGGAATTGGCTGATTCCTTCCCCCGGAGAGTGACAGTGGATGGTAATGCTTTGCCCGTGAGTACAGACCTTTCGTCTGATCTTGTTAAAGCAGAAGTTTTACTGGGTGAAACAAAGAGTGATTCTCATTATGGGGACGGTTTTCATGGTGATAATCAGAGGCTCACCAAGTCTGATGAAACAGAGGCATGGTTAAAGAAACAAGAGAAGAGGAGTTCAGAGAAACACTGTACATGGAAGAGGAAATACTCGGAGGATAGCAACAGGAGAGAATTAGCATTCCTGAAGAAATCTAGTGGTCTTTGTTATGGAAAAGCAGCCAGCTTGGATTCTGCTATCCACATTTTAGGCAGACAACGTGAAGAAACAGTGTTAAACGTAACTTCTTGCAGAATTGTTGAAGATGTCCCAGAAAGCAATAAACCTGAAAAGTCGCATCACTTTCTTTCTGAAAGCAAAAGTGATCTGCTGCTTGAACAAAAGAGGTTTTATTCTTCTGACGCTGTGCTTTCCCAATTGCCAAAAGAAAAGGCGTCATTTAGCATTCCACCAAACAGAAGCAAGGTAAATATTTTGGCATGGTGCATTGTCTTTGAAAGCTAGCTTAGAATAAGTCTTGGAACAGTATTTTTACTGTTACAAAAATATCTTCACTTTGCTGTGTATAAGCCTTTTACACATGCTATGATAGTATGGGTTGTCATAGGACAGAACATATTACTTGAACTTTTTCACAGGTTAAGTAATAACTATACTTCAGGGGTGTTGATGTGTCCTTGTGCTGTTTTGCTGTCTGTAAGTTTGATTTGTTTCCTAATTTAGGAAAAGGATTTTCATGTTAAAATGGTTCTAGCAGGTGGAGTGAGTTTTAGAGAGTTGTTTAAATTCATGTTCAAGATCTGCAGTAAATTTTCGTATCAGCTCTTGACTGTCTTGCAATTCCTTTGGGTCTTGTATCAAGGAAAAGAATATTTGTAATTCTTTTCAGTTATGGCCAGTAGGAACTGAAGAAAGATCGAAATATGTAGGCATCTTGAAGTAGAAGTGAACATAAATCACGTTAATAATGCTCTACACTTCTTTTAAAAGATCTTTCCTCCCAAGCTATTTGACCTATTAATATTAATTACGGAAATTCCATCCTTCTCTGAGTGTAGGATTATTTTCCTTTTACAATTAAAAAAAAAGCAAAATACGAGCTTAATTGCAGAATATCTGAAGGAAAGCAAGTCTTTGTCTGTTGGTATTCATGCTTACCAATTCAGTCAGTATTACTAATTCTGCCCCACTTTTCTTCAGCACAACCCAAATCTATAGGTGTGGGTCAAATGCTGATACCGGGGTATGGTCCAAAACTGCTTTCCCTTGCTCAACAGGGACATGTAGGCTTTGAGTTGAGCGAACAGAGGGAATGGATATATGCAAAAGGTACTCTTCCCAGCAGAGAGTAGCTACACTTCTGTTTATATAATTTACTTTTGTAACAGGAATCAAATTATACTTTTTCCGAGCTTTGTTTTTAAGTACAGATAACGCACCCAATTACAACACACAGTATACATACACTAGTACAAATAGTCTCCTAATTCACACGGAGATCTTTGCCCTCTTAATCTTAGCTGGAATTCAGGAACAGCTTAGGGATGTTCTTTGATTTGAACAAAACGTCATTACTGAGTAAAGGAGTATGAGGCCTTGTCTGTTCAGCCAAGCATGGCTGCTTTTTTCCTGTTTAAGCAGAGTACTACAGCTTCTAATATTGCTGCAGTTGCTATTCTGACCAGGGGTATACCCCTTGTCACCGCAGGGGGAAGGGGGGAAAAATGAGGCTTTTGCTGAGCACCTGCATCAGTACTGAGACTTGTTCTGGTGATATCGATAAAACACTGCATAATTATATTAACACGAAATCCACTGACAGACCAGGCTAAATGCCTGAGCTGCTGAAATGTCTGGTTTTCAGTTCCCTTTCTCCACCCAAAATTCTGAGTATCAGTAATTTTAAGAGCGCCTAGCTTCGACCTGAAAACAAATCCAGGAAGAAGACTAGATTTCAGACTCCAGTTTATTTTATGAATTCATGATCACTTTCCTTTTGATTGCATTTGAGAACTAAGCAAATATTTCAATGTTTTGTATTTTAGTGTAAAACAGTAAACCTGTTATTTGTACAAATCCACAAAGTTCCTGTTATCAGACTGAGCTAATACACAAGGTTTGCAGTTACCAGTCTCAGTTTTTACCATTTTCTTGGCCGTAATTACAGAGATCAGTAGCTTCCACTCACCCTGTCAACTTACTCACACTGTACCATATTTTAAGCTTACAGAGTGCCTCAGATGTGGCTGATACTTGAAAGCATGTTGGGTTTTCAAACTGACAGACAGACACCAGAGGAAACTCATTGGTACAGCTGGCTAATTTGCGCTGTCACAGAGATATGACTTTCTACCCTCTGAACAGCGTAGTCCCCGCTTCTGGAATATATCTTTTGAGTTTCCTTTTGTGGCACATCTTCCTATGCATATAGAACAGTTATGGTTTTGTGTTCAAATACGTGCTGCCTCATTACCTCTGTTTTCCTATTTGCAAAATTCAGGTACGCAGGGCGTTCTGAAGCTTGGTCCTGACTTTTCACTAGTAGCTTTGAGACAAAAGTGTTTTTACTCTGCTGGAGCCTAATTTCTACAGCACTTGCTCTTATTACAGGCAGATTACTTCCTCAAGCAAGATACGCTCTGATACTGTTCTAACTCAGGGCTCTCCTAGAGGAGATTGCAGTTTGTATTAAGGTTAAGAAGTTGGGATCAGCACACCCCTTTCCAGTGATGTTTTAGCACAATGGCGGTGGAGCAGAAAATCAAGGTTGTAGTTTTGTCTTCTCTACAGGGGATACCGCCACTGTGATTATTTGATGTCTCCTGTGTTGAAACAAGCCATGATTTTCATTCAGTATCATCAGAAGAGAGCTACCAGCTGGTGTTACCACCAGTTTTTGGTAGTTGTGAGCTTGCGTCAAAACCAATGACTTACACGTATCACGTTATCAATCATTATCGTTATTCTTCCAGTCTAATTTGCGGTAGTTTCAGTTCTGGTTTATGAATGTAAATGTTTTCTAGAAAAATATGTCTAATATATAAACAGAGCCATTCATCTACTTCCAGTATTCAAGTGTTGACTTGGCTGCAAGTTCCTCAGCTGGTTTTTGGCATGCATCGACGTAGTGTCTGATGCAGTGGATTTCTTATCTCATCCACAGTACTAATAATAGTCTGCAAGAAAAAAAAAACATATATTTGAGTCAGATTGAAGGTAGTACACTTGCTTTTAAATAAAAAATACAGATTATTTGTAATCGGCATATTCAGTTGTATACTTCTGGCTAAGACAGTCATCTGTTATTACTGCAAACAGTTGTAAGATAACAAGACACCTTCCAACTATCTCCACCATCATATAATCTTGTATTATTTATTCAAGTAGTACAGTTAAGGGAGGGAGAGATGCCAGTTAGTCTTCTGGAATGTGATTGACAGGGCAAAGGTGCAAAAGTCAGGAGTTTTGTTCTGTTGGCATAGTATTGTTTCCTTCCTTGTAATACTCAAAAGAAGCAGGAACAATCCACCTTAAATGCTGGTGAATGAAGGAGATCTATAATCATTGATGGACCTACAAAGCTAGGGCCAGAAAGGTTCTGGACAGGTCATCAAGGTCATCTCTGTACCTGAAGGCAAGATAACTTAATGAAAACCACTCTTGACTGATACTTGTTCTTCTGTGTCTGCCTTATTGGTGGTTTCAGTGCTTTTCTGGGTAATTATTCTAGTGCTTATCTGTCTTTTGTATTAAAAAGTGGTTTTAGCTGAAAACATGTATGCTCATTTTAAACTCATTAGTTCTTTTCCCATTCCCAGGAGAGTTGATGTATTACCTTTTTTACAGCAGCATTCTACATATTTAAAGACTGTTGTCGCATCTCCCCTTGGTTTTTCCGACTTTAGAATAAATAAACCACATTTTTCAATCCTAACAAGTCATGTATTTTAGATCTTTCTCATTCTGGTTTTTCTCTTTTCGTTCTGCTTCAAGTGATCCAATATTTTTTTGAAGGGTGTTGCCCAAAGCTGGACTCGCAGCTCCATAGAGCCTTGCGGGAGCTGAATAGGAGCACTTGAATTTATGGCCAAATGGAAACTCACAAAGTCCAACTGTAACGTCAGGGGAGATGACTTCTTGTGATCACATGCAAGTTCAAATTCCATTCGTATAACTATACTTCCCTCAACATGCTGTTAACAGTCCTTTTCAAACACAACACATAACTAACTACTTAGCTTATGTGGAAAATAGCATTTCAAAATCTCTCCATATTCATGTGTGCTTTTTTCTCTTATTTCTTTGCGTTCTTCAGACTTTTCTAGCTGACATCAGAATACATTTCATTATATGTCATACATCTCTAGGCCATTATATATTTTTGTGCAGTTAAGTACATTATGTCAAGTTTAGACTCGCTTCAAAACATTTGGGATAAGATGGAATCGGAGGGAAGACTCCTTACTCTCTGTACCAGTCTTGCTCCTCTTCTGTTTGCACTGTGAAAAACAAGCCAGGGAAATCCAGCACCACCGTTGATCTCTTTTGGAAGGTGTTCTCTGATCTGCTGTTTGGACTCAAAACTGCATCAGTGAAATCAGTGCAAGCAAAGAGCTTGAGGCTTTTTGGTGTATGGATTTTGTATGCTGTGTGATGCAGGGGAAACTTACAGGCAGAGAAAAAACACTTGCAGTAGCAGAAGAAAACTAGTTCTCCCAGTTAGGAACAAGAAATAGAGTATTTAGTGCCAATTAAGACTTTGATCCTGAGAGACTAGGGCTGTGCAGAGAATTACCTCTGTCTCCTTTTTCTTGCATAACTTGTAATTCACAGGCTTTGAGATTATTTGGAGAACTGTATCTCTAGCAAACAACTGTTCAAACTCATGCATACTCAATAATTTGTTCCATGCTCAAGGAATAAATGCCCTCTAGTACGAGACGATAGAAGGTAAATGATGGGCTTGTGGGATATAAGAATGAAAGGCTCACACAAACCGTTTGCTTTGAAGGACAAAATTCAAACAATAAAAGATTTGATTGCCCCTTAACTTTTTTTCTGTTCTAGTATTCCTAATTTAGGAGTCCATCTTTTTCTTTCCTGTGGCAAATGATGTTATAAATATTGATGATAACGCGTAGTTGGTAGATGAGTATCTGTTCTGTCTTTACTGGGTTATCAAAGGGAAGATGAGCACTCTCTCTCTCTGACACCTTATTTTGTGGGGGTAGTATTTTACTTGTTAAGTAGTTCCAAGTTAATAGGGCATCTTGCAAAACAGAGCTCATGTTTTTAAGCATAATAAAATATAACTCTTTGACTCACCATTTCCCTCAGTGTATTTTTATACTTTTAAAATATGAATTCAGTGTTTATGACAAAGTCTGAAATCTTAGCGTTGGAATCTGAAATACTTTATTTAGAGAACAGAAGTGCTTAAGCTATTTCAAGTCTTGGGCTAATGTTAGTGTTTCTTAACCAGTACTGAAACGGGCTATCTCCATGAGTGGAAAGCAATTTCAGTTTTAAACCCAGTCTAGTTTATTCCTTTTTCTTCAGATGGCCAACTAGGGCGCTGAATGGTGCTTGGAAGATTTTGGTTTGAAATGCTGTTCATCTTAGGGTAATGAGCTAAATTCGTGTTTTAGCCATTCAAAATTTGGATTGCAAGTTTGCCTAGCGGTCGCTTTTCAGAATAAGAAATATTCTCCTTGTGTTTGTGTCCATAGCTACAAATGTTATTTATATGTAACAACAGATACAAGTACGACCTTCAGAAGTTGCCTTGATGTCTGAAATCATTTGTTGCCAGAGGAATCTAATGTGCACTCAAATATGCTGTGTTTGCACTCTCTGCAGTCTGGAATGCCAATTAACCGTGGAGGAGGCTAAAGGTTTGAACCTAGCAGTAAGGAATGGCCATTAGCAAATTACATTGTTAACTTGCTTAGTTGGAATTTATTTAAAAATGTGATACTTAAGGATCACACATAGAGGACTTTCTGAAAACAACAGCGAAAAAAATTATAAGGGTTTTTTTTTTTTTTTTTTTTTTTTTTGCTAGACATCTGGGCACTTCCAGATGACATCATCTCTTTCAGAAGCGTTGTCCGGATAAGTGGTAAATGGTTGACTTGATCTATATTGTGGTCTGGTTGTTCTGTGATGAATAGAAACTAAAGCTACTGAAAAAATATTTAGTTTGCTTTCCTGCTTTGAAATACCAAAGAATACAAGTAACCCACAGAAAGGAAATCTTATATTACAGAGGAGTTCCCTAGATTTTTACAAGAAAATTTTCAGAATGATTTTAAGTTGGTCTTTTGCCATGTTGGATTCCCTGTTGTCTTCACATACAGGACTCACATCGTCTGTATTTTGTGTGATTTCATGTAGTAAATACTCTGTGCAGGATTTTGATACCTAGAAATTTATAAATAATCACAGCTGCATGCGTTTCTCTTCAGTGTTTTTTAAAAAAAAGGGATTTTATTTTTTTTTTCTCTTTGACTTTTCTTAAAAACATGCTGAAGACAGTAGGATGCAAAAAAATGCTGTCAGATCTTTGGAGGTATTTATGGGTTAGTTGAACAGTTAAAACTACTTTGCTTTCTAGCATCGATGCCCGTATCTTTCCCTTACCCAGAGCCAGCAGATATGGTGGCCTGTGATAAGTACGTGAAGAACTGCTTTCACAACTTGGTGTTTTGTGGATGGTTGGATAGAAAATAATGTAAATGAATTTGTTCCCTGCATTAAATTTACTTTGTTTACTGTATGGCTGTAAATGCTCATCGTCCCCCAGCAGAGTGAAAGGTGGTTAAACAGAAATTGCAGCAAGCGCTGTGGCAGCTACATTGCCCTGACACCTCCAAGGCTCCTCCTTTAGTCCCCTGCTTCCTAGTGCTTCCCACCACCTCCTGTCAGGCATTGACACAGCAGCATCAGAAGGAAAGCTACATCTCTTTATTCCTGGTACTGTGTTTTGTGTGGCTCTAACGTGAGAAAAACACATAATTTCCAGCCTAGCCTGTCTGAATTCCCCCAGGAAGAGCCCAGACAGAAGATGCCTTTGTGTGCAGAGATTTCAAGGCCAGGAGGCATAGGTATGACTGAACGTCGCTCCCTGGTTTGCACTAGAACAGGATTGCTGGAATTGGCACAGCTCAAGTTAAGCCTCTTCTGCAGCGAACTCAAGCACCTACCTTGTCCCCAAATTTGTCTGTGGTCAAACCTCCCCCAGCCCTGGCCACAGGCTGGCTCCAGAGCCGCAGGAGACCTGGCTCTCCGGCAGTGCTGGGTGAAGGCTTGTGTGGCGCGGCCTCCCTTTCAGGGAGGCTCACGGGGGTGCTTAGTGTCCACCCACAAATCTTGGCGTTGTCTCAAGCCCTCTTGCCTCTCCCCAAGTCCCTCAGCCTGCTTTTTGTAATGTCTGAGCTACGGTACTCGGGTCTTTATACAGTGCCTCATGGTACCTGGGTTCTTAGTTCTTCAGAAGCTCTTCAGAATAACGTATTATATTATCCACTGTTGATGGAGTAAGTGATAAAAGGTGGCCACGTAGAAGAAAAACAACCTGTGATAATCACTTTATTTATCAAGGCATGGCGTATTGTTGCTCTGTCTTGCATTTCAGATACACATTGAATACAGTTTCTATCACATAAGTGACAAACAATACACAAGCAAATTAGAGAAATATCTGCTTCATATTTATACAATTATAGTTTTCTAAGCAACCTGGCTGAACTTCATTAGGGGAAAATTTGAGGTAATAGAAAGTAGTATTTGTATGTAAACTTGCCGGTACTTTCCTGCTTAGTCTGACATGAAGTTGACAATGCTTAGATAGTACAAAAACAAACCTTCTGTATCAGGCAAAATTTTCATGTATAAGCCTTTAACCTTTCGGTCATTCATAAAATGCTTCTCAGAAAATTTTGTCCTAAAACCTTTATTGTCTGTTTTCACTGTAAATGACTGTTTTATTACTGAATTCCATAACAGCGTATATTATAATTTAACCTGTTTTAAGAGAGGAGCATGGTAGCTAAATAAAGTTTGTATAATATAAATATGGTTATTACATAGATATGAATAGATACATATGAAATATGTTGTGTTTTTATGTAATTATGTAACATTTATGTGTAATAGTTAAAATACATAAAATTAGACTATTATTCACATTATCAATAGACAAATTTAAGTATTTTTTATTATGCAATAGTATTATATTGTCTCCAGAAATTAAGAGGCTGAGAACTAGCTAACTGAAGAAAATTCTGAAGCTATGAATTTTGTCTATCATACTGAAGATGCTAAGAGTGCATATGTATATAACATGAAAGAATATTAATATAGTACATGAATAATCAACACGTTCATGTATGCAGTTATCAGACAGAAAATTTCGCAGTAATGCAGAGTGGTTTTCTGCAATATTTTAAACATTATTATGTGTTAGATGTAATTTTAATATTTATATTAATTATATTTTAGATATCTGATATCCATGTTACTGGAGAGTCAGAGGACATGTCTGCTAAAGAGAGACTGCTCCTGTGGTCGCAGCAGACAACCGAGGGTTATGCTGGAATCCGTTGTGAAAATTTCACTACCTGCTGGCGAGATGGAAGATTATTTAATGCCATCATTCATAAATACAGGTAAGTACTGTGTTTATTCTCTTGAAAAATATTAATTGCAGCATTTTAATGTATGTAGAGAGAGGGCTTTGTGGTTTATTCACTGCGCAGCCTTGAAGATGACACTGGCTCTTCCTTGGCAATATGCTGCTCTCTGCAGCCAAAGGATGCCTCGTTAGCCATTGTGTGTCCCTCCTTCTTCAGAGGAGTATCCCCACGAATCCTGCGCATCTCTTGTGGGGCACCTCCAAGCTGCTGAGAAGAATGTCTCCGGGGTTCAGTCTTCTCCACAGTCCCCTTTTTGTTGTTTTGGCATTTAAGTATAGGCAGGGTAGAATCAGAACTGATCGCCAAAGTACAAAACTGCACTGCTGGTGAAATCCATCAACTACTGCATGACCTGAGATATGCCCAAGATCCCCTTATTCTTGCCTGCATGACTTTACCGTGCCCTTGCAGCCTAGAGTTTCTTCATTTTTTCTGCTTGGAGCCCATATCTACCCTGAGATGTGTCTTCTGTAAAATGGCAGGATAGTCTCATGAAAAATGGGATTTTTGGCTTGAACATTCTCGGTCTGAGAAGGTAATTGTGCTACTTTCTGCCCCTTTCTATGCTTTTGTGACCACAATCTTATAAACAAGCATTTGTAGAACTGCTGGTGGCTGTGGTTAGAAGCTCAAGAATGCACTACATTAACTTAAAGTATGGTTGAAGAAGTCTACTGGCAATAAAGGATTTCTAATTCTGGATTCTAAGTAAAAACACATCTCTCCTGACAAAGTCAACTTTGGCATCAAAACTCAGCAGAGGAATGAGATTTAAGATCATTGCTGTGCTCAGCGTTCCCTCTTGGTTGGCAGCATCTCTCTGGTTTTGTACATTTTTTTTGGTTCCTGAATTGAGTAAGAAGGTCTGTGTCTTAGAGGACCTCATGAGAGAGTATTCTGGCCACTGGGCTAATTAGTGTGTACTGACTTGTCCCTTGCAACTTCTGGATTTTATTATAGCATGTGTAAAGAGTTTGTGCTGTATACGCTGGAGCATATCGTAAGGAAGTTTGAGGGCTCTTGATTTCCTTGGTATAACACCGAAGGAGTGTCCCAAGTAGAGAGAGAGACAAATTTGGTGCATTTTAATTCAGCTCCAGGGAACAGACCCTGGAGCAGATTATTCTGTTCTTGGATTTCCTCTTGGGGGACCACTTGGCTCACCACAGCAGGAAGCCTAGGGAGAGCCAATGTGCATGTGGTATGGGGACTAGGACACTGAAATAAAATGGGAAATGAGTCAAGCAGATGCAGCCTTTTCCTCACACGCTGTCTAGAGAGGCTGTAAGCATAAGATACAGTGCTCTGAGTCCTACAGAAGTTTAGCTGTGGCAGTGCATAGCTTCATGGTAAAATGAAGCTGCATCTGAATCAATGAGGTCTTTTTCTGACTAATGCTTCTGTTCTGGGTAGCCAGTCAGGGAGGAGGTGCATGCCAGCAAGCAAGTCTTCTTTTAGTTATATTGGCAAGACAAAGGGAAATAGCTGGCAAAAAACTAGGCTGTTTTACTTCAGGACAGAGCAGCTAAAAGAATGAACATAGCACAGGCAAGTATTTGAAAAAATAAACAATTTGAAAGATATGGGGGGGGGGAAGGAAGGAGCTTAATGAGATGGAATAATGGAAAATATTTCCCAGAGGTTCTTCAGAGCCTTATACCACTTACATAGAGCAGTGCAGTCTTTACAGCTCAGCAGCTACTAGTTGTGGTACAGGTCGGTTCATAAATAATTGAAAACTTGAATTCTGTCCTCCGGCTGTGCAAATGTTAATGCTTTGGAACGTGACTGAGTACCTGCAGTTGCTTTGCTGGAGCAGTGTTTCTGGCAGTGCTCCGTGAGTTTCATTCACAGCGTTTCAGCGGGGAAGCACGGGCACCTTTGACAGCACTGCGTTGCACAAAGCAGATGATTCAGTGGCTGAAGAGCAGAGTCCCCATTTTGTGTGGTTCTGTACCAGTTTCCATTTAGCTTATCCTCTTCCTGTAAACATATCTTCTCCACCTAAGGATCCCGTGTCCTTCCCAGCAATGTTTACTGTCCTTATCTGATGTCTTTTTGCTGTGAGAGGTTACAGATTCTTGGACTCTGCCTTGCTGATGAAATCAGTGAGATTCTTCCACTGATTTCAGTGAGCTTCTATGTTTCTTTCCTTTACCATTTTGTACCGTTAAAACAGAGATAATAATTCCCAGCTATTGCTCACAAGATAGGAATGGTCTTTCCAAACAGTCATCTGATATTTTTAACTACAGTATTTTACTCCAGAGAGCTCTTTTAAAGCTTGGTTTGTGTTCTGAGCAGTAAGTTAGTTAAACACTAACAAAATGTGCACATTTCTGGCAGTGATTCTCCATATGCTCTGTTTGTCTGTTTTAGTAGCTCCCAGTTTGCGGATCACAGGTGGTCTCTGGACTAGGCTGAGCATCCTGCGGATGCCGCCGGCTGGCATGCTCTGCCAGGACAGATGACCAGGCGCTCCTGCTCGGGCGCTGGGGTGGGACTGTGGTGCTGCCACTGTGGAGCACCCCGCTGGGTGCACGTCTCTCCATCATGGCGCAGCATGGCAGCCCCTCCTGTGCCAGGAATGCCGTGCTTGATGGAGATACTTCTCCTTACCGCGCACCCTGGCACAGGAGGAGTATCCATGCTCTGCGAGTGGGGAAGGGGCTCTTCAGCAGGAACACGACTGCCAGCCCTGGAAGGGATTTAAATGGGCCCAGACCTAATTTTAAGGGGATGACATTATGACAGTAATAACCAGAAGACTCAGAAATACCATGTGTGTTACTGGTATCTAGAATTGCAGTTGTACTGAGTGACAGTCAGCTGTACGTTGGGTGGAGAGCACACGCTTACCCATGTCAGGGCACAGCAGCGGGGCTTCCCCGTGGAGGTCCGTCAGAGCAGGGCCTGGCAGCCGGGGCCCGTCCCACCGCCCCAGCCAGGAGCAGGGCGGCCGGGGGCACCAGGGCAGCCCCAGCCCCGGGCATCGGGCACCTCCCTGGGGACGGGGACAGGCTGAGGCTGGGCCGGGATGTGGCCCGCATGGGGGTGCACCACTGCAGGGGCCATAGGTCAGCCGGGGCCCAGGGGCGAGGGCACCAGCAGCTCCTGGAGGACAAGAGCCATGCTGTCTCCGAGCTGAACCTGGGCACAGACCGGCAAACCCCGTGCTCACAGCCCCGACACCGTGGCTGAGAGGCCTTTCCTGGATGCGTCGTCGAGAACGCAAGCTGTACAGATCCAGCATGATCCCTACAGTTGGTCGTCCATGAGACAGGGAGATGTCACTGTCCAGTTCTAGGTGACAGGACTGGAGTGGCAGGTTATAATTACCTCCTTTCCAGGCATAAGCGATTTTTTAAATTTCAAGTACGCACCAGCTTACTTGCTGTAGCTGTGGAGGGCTGGGCGAGGAGCTGGGCTGTGGATCAGTCGCCAGCGGGCAGGGAGCCTCTCCGCTCGGTGGGGCTGACAGCCCGCCTGCTCTTAGCAGCAGGGGGGGATTGTTTTTAGCAGCGGGGGGGATCTGGGCTGCCAGTAGCCATCTCCATTTTCTTTCCATTCCAGCAGAGGATCCCAGCACCTTTTTTTTGGTGCAAGCCACCTAAGATTTATGATGCAAAACTGCAGGAATAGTGCATGGATTTGCCACGGCTCCCTGCTCCACCCAAGGTGCGTGGGAGAAGTAGGATAAGGCCGACATTTCCCTGGCATGACTAACTGTAGTACCCGCTGCAGCATCTCGGCGAAGATCAGGCCGGTGTGTGGTGTCTGGGCGAGCCAGGTTCCTCCCCGTCTCCCTGTCCTGCGTGCACCCGCAGCCATGCTGGCAGCGCTCTGCTTCCAGCGCCGAGCCTGGGGACATGGGCAGCGTGCAGGCGCCGGATCACACACGCTTAAGGCAGTCACCTGCTCTCCTGAGCAAATGCAGGATACTTGGTTTTGTTCCTCTCAAGCAACAAGGGTTAGGGTTGTCAGAGCTTTTCCTAAGGGCCTTCAGTCACTTTCTCTTTTGCCTCTGTGAAGAGTATGAATGAGTTTCCAGTGATTTTGCAGTGCTTTTTAAATCAAAGGAAAGTGATTTTATCAATGACAGAAACAATAGGAACAAATTAATCTATTTGAGGCACTTGGCTCCATATACAACTTGATTTTTTTCTTCCAGATTTAGGGAAATGTAATTTGTTTTCATGTGAGAAGGTTGCTTATGTTTTCAGCAGGTTCCAGTGGTCTGTGTTTATAGTGTGAGATCGAAGATTACTCAGCTGAACTTCGGAAGAGTATATAAAGCTTTCATTTTAAAGCATCCTGTACGTGGTAAAATCTCTGGGAAATGAATGGGGCTCCGCACCAGCCTCAAGAACTGCCTTAGGGAGCTCCCTTGCAGGCCCTGGATTTTGCTTTTCGTGTTGTTATTCTGTGTGAATATTTGTTCTTGCATAGAAAGACTAAATAAAATTATAAAATTAATAAGTCAGTTTTAATATGGAACATTACCAGGTTTGTTAATTATGTGATTTTCTTTAAATATATAATCTTTCAGACTCTCTTTTGAACCTCCACACCTTTCTCTGGATGTGTGATCAGGTCCATTACTGAAAGCTACAGATATGCCCATGAGATTTGAGAATATTCTGTTTGTCTCATCTCTTACGTAATTGGCCTTTTATAGCTTAATTTTTCATTGAAGACGTGTGTTATTTGCTTCAGTGTGTTGTGTTGGAAGAAATCTGACTTCAGGCACTTTAAAAAGTACGTGTTGTTTCTTTCATACCATCATATCATACGTAGCAAAAACCTGTAAGCCAGACTTCTGAGTTGGAAGGTGACTTTAATCAGCATGCAGTGCACAGATTTTCCTAGAGATAGTGCCGTCTACACACTGGAGTCTTCATCTTGCAGCTCTACCATGTATTTCTAGTCACTAGACTGTGTTTTAGGTAAATGCTCTTGATTTGTGTTTTCATTTTCTTATGTACATGCCTTTTGCCCAGAAATACTCATTTTTTAGAACGGTATCCCATTGTTAAAATATATAGAAACAGCTGGTGTCTATAGAGAATGAAGGCTACTCTTCTTTCATCAGCAGTTGCATGCCAGATTGGAGCTAGTAATCTAAATTATAGATCTACATTACACTTTGCAGATACATTTATTTTAAAGCAAAGCAAATTCAAATAAAAAGTTATACCAAAGTAACAAACTGCTTTTTTTGACCTCAGGCTGCCCTGAGCCTCTGATGCACAAGGACTGCAGGCTGTTTCAGTTAAAAAAGAGTCTGAAAATGGAATTTAAGAAATAGGAAAAATAATAGCTGTAAGATTTACAGTTAAATGGCACCTAGAGACACTTTATTAAGGACAGTGGCTACTGATACTCAGAAAACAGACATGGTTACAGACCAAGCTCATCTTACTTTCTAAAGAAAAAAAGTGAAGTACAAGGGATAAGAAAAGATGATTAACATCAGACATGCATGCTTTTTGTAAAAATGTGTGTACTCCTTTCCACGTTTTATTTTTGTATTCTTACAATTTTTATAATAAAGAGGTAATTTTGCTTTTAACACTTACAAAAGGAATTCCAGTAAGAGCAGTATGTTCTTGTGTAACTAGACAGTAGCATTTAATGAGTAGCCCCAGTGGTGCCTGTTTGGTGAAAAATAGCATCTGTTCAGGAAGCACTGCGAACTCAATTCCCAGATAAAGCAGTATTTTTTAAGTTGTAGTCTCAAGTGTTAGGTCTGTTCTCATAAATGAAGCGGGTCCAGCCGCTGCTCTCTGCCCCTGTGGTACAGCAGGGCTTGTGTCTGCATGGCTGAAGTCTCCCCTGCGTCCCCCAGACAGGCTGCAGCCTCTTGGGAGCAGTCCTGCGTCAGTGCTGTCCCTTGAACTGGGCCCAGGTCTTGCTTGGGACGGTGCGAGTCGCAATGGCCATGGTCACGCTGTGGGAAGGACTAGCAATTCAAGTCATGGGCCCTTGATCTGGGCTTCTGTACACTTTCAGCATAGATGTGTCCAGTTATGCCTGGACTTTTAGGTGAATTGCAGCAACCATACAAAATGGAAAGACACTGGTTAGGAAAAAAAGTGCCTGTTTATGTCAGGTAGTGGTCTGACAAGCAAGCAGGGCTGTAGTATACACATGAAGGTTCTCAGACAAGAAAACAAGCGAGATTATTTCATGTAATGCTATACCAAGGCTTACCGAGACCACATGCAGACAGTTGGCTACAAATTTTGGCACCACCTAACAAGAATGATAAGTATTAGAAATGCTGCAGAGAGGCAAAGTGGTGATAGAGTTCACAGGGGTGCATTTTGAGCACAAATTAGAAGGAAAATGTTTTTTACTGGATGTGATCCAAAGAGGCCATTGGCACTGATAAACTTTATGCAAGACCTTAACGATGCTTGTACTTTTAAGTTGTATATAGTTTAGAGAGAGAACAAGGAGAAGATGGCTGTTACCCCAAAGGAAAGAGGAACAGAGGCTAACAGTGAATGCAGCCCAGAAGGTGCGTAGATACACTGGGTGCTTTGGATGGGAGGAACAGGAATAGAAACTGCAGCAAAGAATGTGTTCCCAAAGGAAAGAGCACTGTGACAGGTCCATAAACGCTAGATAAAGCGAGAGACAAATTTTCCAGGGTCACAACGCTTTTCTTTTGACATATTATTGTAGTAACTCCGTACACTTTCAGAATTACTAAGTGGCTGTTTTTTGGAGTGTTGGTATAGTAGGGAACAAGCTAGATTCCTGCCTGCTAAATAACTCTTCTGGTTTAGAACAAGGTGGTTCAACCTTACTCAGGACAATTTGCCATGTATGTATAGTTAGTTGAACACTAAGCTCCTGGCCAGCAGTGCATGTGGCATCCTTCTGATGTTAAAACACGTTGCAGCTGATCAGGTACTGACATGAATGCATTCCTTAAGGGGAGGGATAGTGATGCCTCAATTTGCCGTAACATGTTGAACACCCTTGAGGAATGAATGAGAAAGAAACTAAGTATTACTTAGTGTCAAGCCTTAAAATGCCAGGGGATATGTTTTAAATAAAGAGATTAGTTGGGTCTGCTAGTTTTGGCTTGCCGTTTTGTAACTCATAATTTATTGTTACGCAGCCTTAACAAAAGGAAAATGTGAGTTTGGTTGCATTGCCCCCTGCTTCCCACCCACCTCCATGTTCAGCAGCGTGGCTGAATTGGCAAGTTGGGAAAAGATAAACAGCATTAAGGATGATTAAAAATATTGACAAACGGACATGCTTTTGATGTTACTTGCCTGAGTATGCATATACATATAACTAATGGGTTTAGAAATAGCAAGAAACCTCAGCTGCAGTTTAATTGAATACACTCAGAAAAATTCTATGATGGCTTTTGGTAAAGGCTATATTAAAATAGTACTGGAAGCAGACCTGCAATTTTAACATCTTGTGCTGTGGTGGTGGTTGGCCTTAGTGGGTATTAGATGGAAGACTTCCAGGCAGTTGGGCTGATTAATTTCAGATCTGGACTTAAAATGATCCCTGTGTACATTGTGCTGGATCCTGCTGCAGAGTAGCAGCTGAATGAAAGATAACAGTTTTCTTTTTGCAATAACTGAGAAGAAGAAAATATTAGGATGAAATCAAAGCCTTTTTCTTGCTTAGGCCAAATGGGAGTAAAGTGAAAAATAAAGCTTTGGATTAAAAGGCCAGTTTTTTATTCAGGTTTCATATGTCTCCTACTGTAGGACACCTAAGGATGTCAGAAGCCTTTATCCAAAAGGCTGTGGTGGCTGAGCAGTGGTGGCGTATGTGCCCATGATAGATTGGACAGGGAGAGGTCTTGGTCTTTTGGCAATGCCTTTCGCAAATTTGTGGCACATGGAGCAATGGTTGCCTCTAAGACAGGATGCCACAGGGAGCCTTTAGGAAGTCTTTTGAACTCATTGTGGTACCTCACCATTCTTCCTTGTTGGTAACTGCATTAATCCCACTGGGAAGCTAGTGTGTCAGGCAGTTGCTGCTGGGATCTGGACGGAGTTTTCTCAGGGAGCAGAACAGAAAAATCATTTGGTTGGGTTTCTTCGTTGTATTTTTGGTATTCAAGCACTCCAAGGAAAGGTACGTTATTTATGGTTATTTCTGTAGATTGTACAGTGTGGGTTGAGGTTAACAGCTATGAGCCTTGCTCCTATTTAAATTTTACCATAAGCAAAAAATTGGCAAAGTTACTATACCGTTTCTGGTTTTGTAATGACAAAAACATCTCGTGTTACAAAGAGAATGTAAAATTTGTTTTTTAGGACGGACTGAGATCCTTTCTACTTTCATTCATGTGTACACTGAGCTTGAAATCTACACATCAAACTTACTGCCAAGTTGTAATTAGGGTTTGTAAGGCATGGCTAAAGCTGAACTCCACGTTTAATCAAGAGGTCTTTGATGTTACAATGCCTCAATTGTGTTTTTATCTAAATCAATGGGTATGGCAAGTTACAGGTAGAGTTTTGCTGTGCTAACAAAGGTGGGACAGGAGGCTTCAGTAGGTTTATTAAACTCAGTGCTTGTCAAATCAAGGACATGCACGACAGAAGACATTATCTGAATTAGCTGTGTATGTTGTTAGGGGCTAAATTAATAAGTCAGGGCACCCGAGGGCTTTTTATCCTTATTTTTAGTGCAGTTAAAACATTCATTCTTTTTCTATAGGAAGTCTTGATATAACACGTTGGGATGTGTGAAGAACAGACAGGAAATGTATCTGTAAATAGTGTGCCCTTGTTGCACCGTCACTTGCAATAGTTTTTTCAGAATTATTCATAGTATCTGAAAATTTATATGAAAAATTATGAAAAAGATACAAGGGAGAGCTGAAGAGTTCAGATCACATGAGAATTTTTCGGCTCTTGAGGGAATAAAAAGGCATGATTGTTCATCTTCAGAGAGGCATTGAACAAAATCTATAGAGGCACATAAAATAATGAATAGTACACGCATTCCTGTCATACCAGCACAAGAGAAGACAAAACCAAAAAGAGTGTCATAATGATCACGTGAAATATATTAGCGCAGTGTGTCATTGAGGCTGGGGACCTGCGAGCTTGAGAAAAGTATTTGCCACATACTTGAACAAACAATATGCAGAGCTGTATTCAGCAGCATGCTTTTCAGTTTATCACAGTTGTAAGGATAAAATTTTTCTATAATGACGGTTTTCAGTTAGAAAATTGTTTGCATATTCCCTAATTGTGAAGCGTTGCCTAACTTCAGTGATGCGCTGCTCAGCTTCACCCAGTGGTTTGATGTGTTGGGGTAATTTTATTTCACCGTGTTGTGTATTAATTGAATATGTTAATCTAAATCGATGGTTGAACAGTCACTTTAGTCTCAAATTTGAGATTACATGAAATATTTTTCTTATCTCCCCCGCCCAAAAAAAAAAAGTATTTCTGAAAAGTAGCCAAATTACTTCAAATAATCTGTGTCATTTGGCCAAAATAGAAGGATTTAATAGACTAATTTTTACCTGTTTTCCCAGTCGAGTGCTGAATGATGATCTATAAGACATGATATACCATGCATCCCTTTAATTACCATAGTAAAATTTTGGTAGCCTTTTTGAATTTGTTTCATATTAATTCAATGAGAAAGTATTGAAGAAGTCCTAAGCAAATCTCTAGTAATCATCGTTATTGAGTCCGTGAGAGCCAGTTAAGCAATTTTGCATTTAAATGTACAGCGTTGCTTTATGTTTCTGAGAGTGTCAGTCTCAAAACATGCATGTTCAGTGAGGAAGACTATTTCATGACAGCTTTGCAGTTATCTAAATTTCTACTCAGTACGGTCAGTGGATTTGGCTTGTTCTGAAGTAATTCTTAGATTCTGGATAACTCGTTAGATAGGTTGAACTGGATGTATTGGCCAGATTTCCACCCACTATAATAAAATACATACAGACGCTTGCATGTAGACACCTCCATTTAAGTGGCTGGATCTGGAGCTGAATCTCACCTCTTATCTTTCCTCATCTTCATATACATGTAATAGAGACCTTGTGATCTGGGGGATATATAAAAAAAAGCTGGAAGCTCTCATATATCCTGTGAATGCACAAGGCTGATAACTGATGATCAGACCTGGCTGCACATTATTCCACGCAAACCTCCTTTTCTGGGCGATTCCACTTAATAGTGTTGTAACTGTAGATGAAAAGTACTGCCTGTCCTTTGACTGACTGTTTCCTCTGAAAGACAGCTGCAGCTATTTCTTCGTTTAGATATTCCATCACATTTGTGTCCATAATGTATCTTTAATGTTTCATTTTCTAGCTTTTCTACTCAAATGTTTGTGAGTAGTGTGCAAAACTATCCATCTAGCAGACCCATGAGCCCAAGGACCAGTGCTAAAGAGCTTCAGGTAAAAAAGGTCTCCTGGTTTAGACACATCTGGACATCTGGTTCAAAACTTTCTTTTGCCAGTTGCAGACAGAAATTAGTGCTCACATTTCTGTACTTAGGTCTGAGACTGAAGGGTTCTTTCCCAACATAGAGCAAAAAACTCAATGAAGCTAGAAAGCTTCCTCATGCGTGATTGTTGTCCGTAAATCCTTCTGAGACAAACCCGCATTTTGTAAGGAATCCAGAGCTTCTGAAAGGGGGAGTAGCCTAGGGTATAGTGGAAAATAGTGTTGATTCAGGACTCAGTATTCTACCTCCTCTCCTCAGCATGGGGTTTTTGACACCAAGGAACCTGCTGCAGAACCTTGTGCTGTGTGCCTCTGTTGTGGTCTTTGATTCTGTTGATGGAGGAGATCTGTTCCTCCTTAATGCCACGAAGTCATACCTGCTTGCCATTTTTGAGCAGAAACTCTCCTTTTCCTCCTCTGTAAGTGAGCAGGCTATGTGGAAGAAAATCTGAATTGCTCTGCTTCCGGAAACTTGGGTTTCCAAGTTCTCTGAAACGGGGTTACTGAACCCAGCTAGTCCTATATTGCCTTATTTTCCCTAAGACATGGCATCCTTTATATTGAAGCTCTCATGTGACAATGGAAAAAAGATCAGGAAAATAACTGTGGTAGGCATATGCATTAGCAAAGGGTACTTCCAACACAGTAACTAGATCTCATGGTCACGACACTGTGTAGAGCACTGCGTCTGCAAGCATTGAGCATCTATAGAAATGGCCACAAGGACAGTACATGTTAGTTGGAGTCCAGGAGTGATTCCCATTGGGTTGATGCCTCAGTCTTTCTGAAGCAAGCTCTTTGACAAGCTGTTTTGAACAAGATTTATATTTGTACCTGACGTGGAGACAAATTCTTCAATAAGTTCCCAAACATTGACTCTACATACAAACTGGTGTAAATATTTTTTAGTGTTTTTGAAACTCTGTTAAGGGATAGGTTAAATGGTAGGTGTTAGTGTATAGTAAGTTAAATAATAAATTGATTTTGCTTCATCATCTCATTTGTAGAGTTCCTGAGAAAGTAACAGGAGATGAATGTTGTAAAAGAGAGAGCTAAAATTTCTGGTTACATAGTCATTTTCTATTTTCTGGTTCCTTTCCGTCTCTCTATTCTTGTCTTTTTTTTAAAAAGTATTTTATGATTATGTATTCTGGCATGGTCTTTAATTTGTTTCAGTAGTCCTTCCGTCCCTGACAAATGGATGAGTCTTTCTGGCACCCATCCTTTTCAATTGTCTGTGAACAATAAAGCAAAGAATTTGTTTAATTTTTATAGGCATTTTCTAATTACAGCAGTGGAAAAGCTAACTGGACTATAGTGACGTGTATGCTTCACTCTGCATCTTCAGTCATATTTTCTCTGAGAGTTTTGTGTGAAACTCACTATATTAATATTTCTGTTCAATATAAGCCAAGAAAGAAATATCCTTTTAATATCAGGTGTTACTCAGGCAGCGTCCAGTGTTTTGACTGAAACAGAGCTGTGCAGATTAAACAGTTTAGATGGTTCATGTAAATAACTTCAGGCTTGTCAGTTAGCCTCCTAAACTCGTTAATAGTATTTTCATGTGGAATGTTACTCTGATGTATATATGTCTGAATAGTTAAACATTGCTGTAACTTGGGCAACTGTCATCCAGGAACAGTGAAAAGAAGCATGTGGTTTCTTCATCATTGCCTGGGAAAATAAAAGTTCAGTTAAATATCATTTTCCACTTTGAAATATCAAATTCCCTTCAAATTAACCTTTTGTTTTAATGGCGGATAGTACAGCTGCTAGTTTGGATCTGACCTGTTTTACTAGGTATTAGGTTCTGGCTATGGGAAAATCTACATGTGTCTAACTTTATTTATTATGCACAACTCTTTCATTTCATGGAGTCTTTGCAGAGTAGAAAGCTTGCATTTGATCCATGTAACTTCATTTCTTTATGCTGTTCTGCAGTTATGGTTCACTTGCTTCTCTTTGTGGTGCTAGGTATTTGTTTTCTTGAATTGATCCTAATTTTGTCAGCTTCCTCATTGAAGTGGTATTAATCACACCTTTTTTTTCCTTACTTCTGATACAAATTGTGTCTAATTTCTAACACCTACACTAAGATCTCAATGGCAGGCACCAGTCTTTTTATAAATGAAATGATTAATGACTCACAATGTAGAAGCCAAACCCCTTGACTTAGGTGCGGCTGCAGCAAAAGCATCTCCTTTGCATGGAATGTTCCAATTCGGCTGGTGTTTGGGATGTTTACGTGTGTGTTTCGATGGCAAGGGCCCAGCCCGCTGAAAAATCTGCCGTAAGATGATTCACAATATTATGACAGAAGCTAGAGTCATCGTCGTTTTCTTAAAGTGCATTTAATTTAATTTGTTCTTCGCTATGTGTAAAACCACTTAATAGTGCTATGCAAATTGATATAAAATATATTTATAATACACGACAAATAACTTCTGCAAAACTTGTTTATTTTCTCTTTAGTCTTAAAAATGAAAATGTTTGCCATGATGGATGACGCTTTTAAATGTAGTGCTTTCTTCAATTAAGACAGCTAAATAAATACTTATTAGAAGTACTGCAATTTAAGCAGTTAGTAGTATTGCATAATTGAAAGGTGAAATGAAATACTAAAGATACTGGAAAATATTTGTGAGCCTTTATAACACAGCCCCACAACACTCGCAGTGCACAATCTGTGCTTGGTTATACCAGATCCCCTGGATTCTTCAGAGAAAGATGATGATCAGTGATCAATCACAGCACTGAAATCTTTGTGCGCATGCTCAAATGCAAATTCCCATGTACCCAGTTAGTGGGCAGGTATCTCTGCAAGCTTGCAGCAGATAAAAATGACTTTTGTTTAAGAGTGTTTTCTCACAATTTCAAATAAAAATAAAAGTAGATCAATGCAGCAATTAGTGATTTCCTGAGACACGTTTTTTGGATGCATTTTTCTGGGGTTAAAAAAAGTCTTTCACTGAGCTGTGGGAGGTAAGCTTCTTTTTCTGTGGCTTTGCAACATATCCCTCTACCATTTGGGCAGGGGAAAGGGTGACCTGCGGAGGGTGGAGGCCCCAAGCCCCCAGTAATCTGCACTTCCCATGGCCAGTACCAGGTGCTTTTCCATTTGAGTCGTAATACCTGCCTTTTGCCTTTCATGAGCCATCAGTGGGCTTGTTCTCACGCAGCTGTTGAGCCTTCTGTCTGCTTCAAAAAACCCAAGGCAAGCACTATCAAGACAGAGACGAATGCTGTCTCCTGTAGTGTCTTCTAGTTGATCAAGGCTTTAGATAAATATAGACCAGGTAATCTAAGTCTGTATGCTATGTGTTAAGTGTATAATTAACTGAAGCCAGCAGTATTCATTGCAAATTTCCCTTGTTCTTAAAGGGGAACTGGAATAAGCCTATGCTGGTAGGAGTTGCAGGGATGGAAAATTACGTTTAAAAGGGGAGGAGGAGATATCTCACCGAGTGGGCTCTTCAGCTGGGATTGAAGCCACAGCACTGACATAAAATGGTGTATTCTGCAACAGCAGGGTGTTTTACTGATTTTTACCTGTATCTTGGTGTGAAAAACCTCACCTCTTCTTCATCTAAATGAAAGCTTTATTCTAAGGAGATTATCATGTCAGTGTCTCTGCAGCTTGCAGCTCATTTTCTGGGAATAGTCAAGGCTTTTACAAGAACTTGCCCTTTCTTGTTCTGAGAGTTGGCAATCGAACAGGCAGCCTAAGTGATTCTTGGGCCATTTTTAACAAGTGTGAAACGAACGTAAAGGCAGGTGAAAAAAAATAACCAAATGAACAGTGTACACTTACAGAAACCTGCATCTCTTGTCAAAACTGTGCTGTGAAAGCGATCTTTATTACTCATACTGTCTCCATTATTGTGGCTGAAATAGGAGACTGGAGTGCTCTGTTTCCTTTTCTAGTATTGTCTTTTATTTTTCATGGATTTTCTGTGCTGCTAAGAGCAACGGATGATACTGGTTTCGTTGCATTGTTTTCATTGCACTGAAATGCAGAGAAGAATGGCATGAGCTCCATCATGTTCCCACTAAGCATATTGGAAGTGGAAAGTCCCGCTGGTTTAGGAGGATTATGTTTCTTTGCACACCACTTGAGTTTTATTATTAATTAAATGTTCTTTCAAGAAATAATAGGTGCAGCGTTATTATCTGTCTTGTAGGCTTGTCTTCTGAAGAGCACAAGGAAACCAGTGATTGTAAATGGCTGAAAAGAAATAAATTTTTATTTACAGTCCCTTGTAGTTAATTCAAAGACAAGCTTGTATTGAGTTTCCCGAAGTTAATACCATTTTGTGATTAAGGGAATTTGGGGTGTTGCCAAATGAAATGTTACCATTTGTTTTGAAAAATGTGGTATTTAACAGTTTTATTTCTCTCTGTTGCAATTATTTAAAGCTTCTGCTAGGTAAAACTCATAAAATAGTTTCTCTAGAAAAAAAAAAAGAGAAAATTTAAGGACTGAATTGTTCACTAAAACTTATGTCATATTTTTGT
>VYZM01022050.1:0-16612 GCA_013398915.1 Dromas ardeola | reverse complement strand
TTATTATTGCATGTTTTGGTACTTTACAGTTGAAGAATAGCATATATGATCATAATGTATAACGCAAAATGCTTCTTATTTAAAAGAATATTTACTGAAGAGGAGAGTAGAAAAAGAATAAGAGATTTAGTCAGAAGCCTTCTGACTTAGGTAGTTTGAACAGACTTAGAATAAAGTATTAAGAATACATAAAGATTTAATAAAACAAAAATGAAATAATTGTAATCTTGATTTATCAATCTTAATATATGTTAACATAAATTACAAATGCTTTTTTTTTTTTTTTAGATAGGTGAGACTTACAGTATTTCCTGTAGTAGGATTAGAGCGGAACATCTATTTCAACTGTTTAGGGAAAAAAATAGTGAAGATGGGATTACAAATGAGTTAAAAAGCAAGGGAGGAACAATAACCTGAAGAGAAGATGACAATGGATTTTGAAAGATCAGCTATCAGTTAAGTGGCATTTCACATTTCACAAGGACAGTTTTTAGGACAGAGGGGTTTAAGTATTTTTACTTAAACCACAAAGAATAGGATTTGGCTCAGAGAATTTGTGATGAAAGCTGGGAATTGTTGTCCATAAGAAGAGAATTATTATATACAGGAAGAACTAACTACTGTGATGACAGGAATTTTAAGGTGTAATGCAACTGATAAACATGCAGGATCATATGCTTCAGGTCTAGTAAGGTGAATTCCATGACATTAGTCTAGGAGCTTAGGTATAGAAAAAAAGATGAAAGGACTTTGATCTGCTTGTTGATCACAGAATAATTTTCAGCTGCTAACTTGATATAGCTGTGAAAAAGACAAATGAAGTCTCAGAACAGCAGAACAGAGGCTTCCAGCAGAGGCAGGAAGAAATTGATCCCGCTGTACAATTCAGGCCAGGTTAGCCTCCTTACGGAATGCATATAAGACTCTGGTTACCCACACTCATGAAAAAAGAACTCAGAATGGAAAAAACACAGTAAGCTCTAGGAAGATGTTCAGAGAATGAAGCAGCTACTACTTGACAGGAGACTAAAGAATGTGACTTGTTTAATCCAGCTAAGGAAGGCTAAGAAGTTACTTGATTGCTGTCTGTTTTTATCAAAGAAGTATTTTTAGGCATAAGTGTAGCTAATTACAAAAAGTAAATGTAGTGGGTAGCAAAGAGCTGTCATCTATTGCAGCATATATAGGGCTGAGAAATGCTAGATAACGTGTACCTTGACAGACTAATGAAAAAAAAAAATAAATCCCATCCAGTTCAGCTGCCCTAAACTGAACTTGGGGAAAACTATGTACGTACATCTAGTTCAAAACCCTATATCCAAACTGTGGCCAAGAAGTTAAAGTTAAAACCCCTGATCTGGATTCCTACTGGGCTGTGTAAATACGATTTGAAGCTCCAAATCTGCAGGCATCTCTTCATATACAATAGATTGAAACACATGTAAAGAAAAAAAATTGACTAGTCACATTCAGATTCTCCTCGATGAACAGTTATGTGACATTTTTTACCATTTGTCCAGCATTTTGCCAATGCTTTGCTTTGTCATTCTAGCCACATTGCCCCAGTGAAAGAAACCAGAGTGACGTTTCTGGTGTCCAGTCCAGTTTGTTGTTCTGGAATTCAGGGTCCCTAACTACTAACTACTGACACCAGCAGACCTGCAGAAAAGTAGGGCAGCACTTGAGCTGGCGAACTATCACATTACACAGAAGTGCAAACTGTTGATGAAAAATTAAATGTGGGGTGCGAGGAAAGTTCTTGATGGTCAAATCAGAGGTGTTCAGGAACAGGTTGTTGGGGTGAGAGAAGGCAGAAAAATCACCACTCATGAGACAAAGCTCAGCATGTTTATGAAAGGGATTGTGAGATGAAAAGGCTAGAAGAGCAGGGCACAACTTGACCCACATTATTTTTTCCCCAGTCTCGCATTTTTTTAGGGAATGAAAGGATGAATTACTTACTGGTAAATGTAATTTTTCAAGCAGTCTCTTCTCCCACCTCCATTTCACATGCTATTACATTACTCCTTGTCATCTGCCATTAGACTCAAGCCAATTTTACTACATTATTAATGTTTCATTACTTTAGATGTCAAAAGGCCCTTCAGTTACTTCTCTGTCCTCTCTGAAGCCCTCATCTGCACTTCCTATTTAGAGCAAATGAACAGTTCAAGCAGTAATGCAAAACTTTATGCACCAGATTTGCACACATTTGCTGAATTCCATTTAAACACTGGAAACAAGTTCAGAGGACTCACCCAGCCCTTCTTCCAAACAACAGTAATAGCAGTACAGGCCAGATCCAATTGTTATCAACCCTGTTTAAAATAAGCAACTCCGTTATGGTGAATCCTTATTTCTAGCTGTAACTGACTTCCAGCTTAGGAAGCAAATTCAAGCCCTTGGACATCAGTTATAGTTGTATAATATGGTTTTATAGTCTTCATTTTTGGTAAAACGATCCCTTGTGCTAAAGATAATAACAACTCAGTTAAAGAATTAAATAGTATGTTTCCTATAACTGGATGGACATATAAGTTCAGCATCAGCTCCCTTCCTGTTCCTGATGCTGTATTTCTTTTTAACTTTCTCTAAGTTTTTTTCTGATATTTGGTCAGCCCATACAGACTCCTGAGATAAGTGCAGTAGTCTACTAAATCACAGGTTATTTAAATCTGTAGTGGGACAATCTATTTGATCTGTTTGCGTTCAGCAAACACTACTGAATCCCAGACAATTTCCAGCCTAGATAAGGACTGTGGGATGAAAATCTATATAAAAGTTGAAAGTCTCAAATCCCAAGTGGTGAAGAATTCCAGGAGCCATGAATCATGCCTGAAAAGAAGAAAGGTATGGTATTTCAATATCAAATAATTCTGGTAGATGTTTTGTAGTCCTCTTAGTACCCTTCTGCCTCCACTAAATCTTTACCTTTAATGTGTTATTAACTCAAAGACCAACAAATTGTAAAGTGATAGGCTATCCAAATGGAAGACAATCATGTGGAAAATATATCTAAACCTTATTTGCGTATAATACTAGACCTGACCTTAGCTGGACATCATAGTTACTGTCACCTCAGAACTTGCACCAACCCACTGTTGATTATTTTTTTCCATGTGATGCACCTGGCATCACTCAGTCCTGTTTTCATCTCCCAGCTCTCGCTGAGTGCTCTTTCATGCCAGTTCCCACACCTTCACCCTCATCTGATCCCAAACTGAGCTCTGAATGTTTGGATGGAGCTTTTCATGTAGGGGGCAGGATGAATCACAAAAAGCTCATTGAATCCTTTTAATCAGGACATTTTGAATGATTCCCCAAGATAGGAAAATATGCTGTTTAGATAGATATTTTACAATATTCTAACCTGGCTACCCATTCTGTTTGTCTTCTAAGAAAGGGAATGAAATCAGTTAATCTGTTCTTGGTACTGAATAAGGTAGTTTTTTTTGCCACAGAAGGAGGAAAACTGAAAATTAACAGCTCTGGGCATTCTGTGACACTACTGATAGATCCGAAAATATGTACCTGCCAACGTGTATTGCCAGCATTGTTTGTTCCTGAAAGACAAAAATACTACATGTAAATTAACCAAATAGCAGTCAGGAATACCTAATCCTAAAATAAATTTTGGATTACTGATGAAGCAAAAGAATTTCTCTTCCTATGAAATCTTGTTTTGGCTTTACATTCAGATTACATGAGATAATACCATTATGTGTCCCAAATCCTACATGTGTCAAACATGTCCCTGAAGCACAACACCTGAGTTTATTACAGATCTGTTGTAAAGCAATTTCATTACCTTGGCAAGTTTAAAGAGCACAATAGTTGTGGATAACATCTAGCTATGGCTAGAATGCCCTGAGAATGAATGAGAGAAAGTAGATGTGGGAAAAGTTTCAGTGATGGCTCTTTAATCCCAAAAAGTAACACAGGACTTCATTCTGCTACCAGATTACAAAGCAATTAGTTCTTGTGTCGTACAGCTTGGTTCTGTGAAGCTGACGCTGAACAAGAGTATGCTGAACACAGAGGAGATACCATAGGATCTTGTATTGTGTCTGGTTTTCTGAGGCTAGACTGTAGGTAGGATCTTTCCAAAAGGAGACTCTATAAGGCTGTGAATTCATGTTCCATCTTTCCAGAGGCAAAATCAGTTTAGGAGGCTACTGCCCCTCCATTATTCTAGTACAGCAGGTCATAGGGTTTTGCTGTGAGGTCAATCACTAAAAAAATGTGTGGGAATGATCATATTTATTCAAGTTTGTTTGCTCATCCAGTTCATAACCACAGAAACAGCTTAACTTCTACAGATGAAGGAGATACATGTTGTGACATGTGGGACAGAAACGCAAAGGCTGACAGATGTGTTAAGAGAGAGACAATATCACTGTCCATAGCACGTGATATCTGCTTGGATTGTTTCTTCGCTTTCTACTGCTGATTCTACTGTGGAAACTTCATGTTCTGCCAAATATAAATGGTTTTCACAGTTGCATCAAAGGTCAGGAAAAACTCTCCGCAGTGATGGGTCCTCTCCTGACAGTACATCCTGAAATGGACAGTAAGTCCTGAAACGGACAATAAGTCCTTCTCTACTGGAAGAAATATCTTGAGTTCAAGTAGTGGTCAGCAAAGAATGGGACATACAGCAATAATAAAAACAAAATAGAAGACTCCTGAAAGGAGAAAGGAACAGACAAATCAGCCTCAATTTTGATGGAAAGAAATACGTTTCCTCTAGAGACCAAGAAGAGTTGGTACTGTCTTTGACATAACCCATGAAGCTACCAAAAACTGATGACTAGAGAAGAACACCTGAGGGAAGCGCTTGCACAACAAAGAGGTGTAGGAAGGTGAGAAGTTTGTTTTTTCATTCTTTTATTCTAATCATCTGGAAGGGCTGAATCTTCTTTAAATAAAGAGTTACTTTTTTCTAATTATTGCTTTAATAAAAGCAAATACTAGAATTTCAAAACTCTCTTGATATTTTGAGGTACTCTTTACAAAGTAATGGCATAGTCCGTTCTGCTCCAGAGATTTGCTCAATACAGTCCTCAGGAAAACAGAGAATGAAGCTTTGGAGAGAATCATTATGATACTCAAAATCCACAAAGAGTGTGAGCCGTAGGGTTCTTCTGTAATATGAAGCATTGGTTACAATAACACAGAGCGCAAGCTGATCAGCAACAGAAGTCTCTAAAGAAGGATAAACAGAGAAAAAAGAGTGCAAATTAAAAGAAAATCAAAGATGGAAACATAGATCATTTAGGTGCCAGTCATGGGGAGGCTGCCCAAAGGCGTGGACAGCCTGCTCTCACCATCAGTGTTAGAGAGAGTAGTGTTCCTGATTCTTTCTGCCATTTGTTGATCACAGAAGGTACATTTTCACAACAGTCTTTCTGGTTTAGTGAAATGACATTTAAGACCAAACCACAGTTTTAACAGAAAATTCCTGGCATTAGTCACAAAGGATTCTCTGCATATCATGTCTCTAGGAGGCCAAATGCATATTGTAGCTTCTGCAATTAATAAAACTCAGGCCACTTTTGCTCTCTGAATACCCAGACTTGAGAACATTTACATATGTACAGCATTTGCATCTTGTATGCAAAGGCTCCCTCCAGCTTGAAAAAAGTGTTGCAAATGTGTTGACTTCAACTCAGTCTGGAAACTTTCATGGAATCAAAGAGTTATCTGATGACAAACATAATATCTAATATTCATTTGAAGTCAGATTAATCTTTGATATAGTCAAGTTAATGTGAATGAAATCACATTTGGATCAAATTATTGGCTCTATGTCTAGCAATGAATGGCAACAATTAAAAGCTGACAAAAGACTTACAAAATGTTTGGATTTTCAAAGTTTGCTGACTAGGCCACAATTTGACAATCATTACTTTTCATCGTAGCTTGAGTTTACCCCCCAATACCCTGTATTCACATTTTCCTGCTAAACTGTTAGCTGGCTTGTTAAAAACTTTTGTGTGTGAGACAGACAAGGTGAACTGAATGGATGAACTGATGGTGGTTGAAAATAACACTGCTGCACAAACACTTGCGCTGACACAGCCAAGTGTGCGATTCATGGATGAGTGCAGGATGGCTGCTTTTACAGGCTCTTCTGCCAAAGGTTTATAGCCATCCTTTGCCCTAAATAAAGTTCAAGCCCATATTCTGTTTTTTTGGGGTTTTTTTGTTTGTTTTCCAGCAAAAAAAAGGAAGAGGAAATTTTACAACCAACTTAACTTCCCATTAGGGAAAGTCAATAAAGTCAAAGCTAATATTATAGATAGCTAGCGGAAAGAGAAAACTGTATGTTGTTCATGGACAAAACAAATGAAAAAAATCCAGGTTGGGCTAAAAGGTAATGTTACTTTTTTTTTTTTTCTTTTCATTAGATTGTTTTTTACTTCCTTCTCTAATCCTTTATTTAGCCTAATTTTAAACTTTTTTTTTGTGATTTCTATCTTTTCTCTTTTTTTCTCCCCATAGTTTTTCACCTCTCTTTTCTGCTCTCTTATTTTCTCCTTTTTCAATCCAACTTAGAACAAATTAATGTAGGGCTGAAGCAAGTTCAGTATAGTTGATATATTCAGGATAGTTTGAAGTCAGAAATAACTAGTTCCTGTTTTGTTTACGTTCTCTGTTGTCTTTATGATTAGTTATTTGAAATGACCAATGTTTTTTTTTCTTCAACAGCACAACTTGCTAGAAGAAAAATTTTCTATAGTCATATTTCTCACCGTAAGAGAGTGGTAATTCAAAAATCATCAAATTTGATCTGACTCCCTGCCTGTAAATAACATGAACAGATTTTGATCCATTGCCCTGTCTTTATAAGAAGAAGAGATTTTTTTTAATAACTCTTTTGAGGGTGGTGTAACAAATTTTATTTCTTGATAATTTAAAAAGTGACTGATAAGAGATAGGAAGGAGCTTTCTTCTAGGTGACTATGCCATACCTTGAATTTTTCTTGAGAGTTAAAAAAGGCAAAACCAATAGAAAAACCTTGTCTGCAGTTCTGGCCCTGTAAGGGAAATTCCCGATACTACTACCTATAGCACACTCAGTTTTGTCTCCACTTTGAGATTTGAAAGTAGTGCCCTTGTTCCACATTCAAAACCTATTAGTCATACTTCACAAAATATTCTCTGGATCAAATTAAAATGGAAACTAGAAAGAAATTAATATTTTTTGCCTGCACAGTCAATTTCTCACTGTTCAAAGATCAAACATGGAAAAGAGAAGATTGTCTGATCAGAAGGTATCATTTGCTACAGAAATCCTGTTGAAACTTTTTATTTCTTACAGCAGTCAATTTAAACTTTCCTCCCTTGCGGTGACTTTCCTCATAACAGCATGATACAAGAGCATAACAGCGTAATTCTCTCTCTGCTTCTCATGAAAAAAAGGTCAATATATCTGTATTACCCAACACACACCTTTTCCTCTTTTCCCTTTTTTCCTCCTTCATTTTTCTTCTTCTTATTGCACAAGATGCAAGAAGGTAACATTCTGGTAGTCATATATCAAACTGATGCCTCAATTTCTGCAGTATGTTTGCACAGTATTTATGATCTTTTCAGAGTTTAATCCAAAGTGTTACATTCTCAGCGAAGGGTGCTTTGAACCATGAAAGAAAGGTCTAAATACTTGGAATAGCCACACTATTTGACTGTCCTCTTGAAATGGGCAGTCTACACCACTTGAAAAGTAAATGTGATCCTTAGATGATATTGAGGAAAAAACAGAGGAAAATATTAATTTCAGTAAATTCAGGTGCTTAAAAGTTATGTAAACGTATTGTGATTTTAAGCAATGGGGAAGATTGATACAGCCCTCATGTTGTGATAAATGATAGCATTCCTAGTGGTTTCAGGGTATTTGCTACAGCAAATACATTCGCATTGAAATAACACAAATGAATCTGTGCTTCCGTTGGTGTCTCTTTCCAGAGAACTATCATCATCTCTGTTGTCTGACACATGATTAATACATTTTGAAAGAAACCAAACAATTTATTAACACAGCATTTGATGACTAGAAAATAGGGATGACGGGATTTCAAATTTCCTAGATATAGGTTACAAAGACAAATTATTATGATTTAATTTGAACAATTTGGAAAGACTTGATGTTATCACATGAAACCTGTAGTAATCTGGCTCAGACATTGATAACTCATTAAAGGTTTGCTGAGATGCATCTTTACTACTTTTCTATAAATTTTCCAATGTTATTGATTAAAAAAAATAGATAGGGAATCCTATATAATTAGGCACCCCTGCACAGAACCTATAAAATTTAATCTCACATTAGATGTGTGTCAAATGAAAGCATAATGAAATCCAAATTAGATCAAATGACAGAATTTAAACCAAACGAAACCAAACCACAAACCCCAAAACCCCAACTGAACAACCCCCCACATAAATAACTTCTGAAAAAAACAGTGAGAGAAGGCATGAAATTAGCAAAAACTCTTCAAGGTTATGTAAAAAGAAGACAAATGTCCAGTTCTTACTGAGTTTGATTTCAGTCCCTTTGTCCCTTTGAAATTCCCAGCCATAATAAATGAATAACAAACAGTCCTTTTGAAATCCAAAAAATCTATCAATTGCTAGTGCAGTCAGGTTACATTTGTGTGAAAGATATTCTTGAGAACTGCAGAACCTCTGCTGAAGTATTACCATTGTGTAATCTATTTTCATTAAAGTTCTTGTGAACTATCTGAAATCTATTATACAAATACTGAATATTTATTTTGGATACTGTTTGCAGAGACCAGAGATGAAAACCCCACAAAACCTCAATGGCATTCGGCATTGAAAGGGTAAATAACACAAATATAGTGATTTGTCATTTTGTTATTCATTGTCATATGTTGTTCTCTGTTTATAAAGAAAGGCTTATTAAATAAAGGGCAAGAAAAACCTATGACATTTCTTTTGTTGAAAAAGTTATCTTAATAATATGAAAATTAAAAAATTAGAACAATACTTTACTAACAAGCTTCAATTCTTTACACCTGGTCCTTCAATTTATAGAACCATTTGATTAAATAAAAATGAATATAGATTTTATAAACCCTATATTTATGTAGACTATTAAAAAAAAAGGAAAATTACATAGTGAAGTTCTTCAACTTTCCTTTTTTAATATTAGATGTACCTGTAGAGATATCGTCATTTCAATGATGTAGTCATTAGCTGAATTATTTCACTAACATATTGCATTACTACCACCCCATTCCAAAAAAATGTCTCAATATCCAAAACAATGTTTCAGACATAACTGAAAAATAAGTGCAGAAGCAAGCAACAACATCTCTATCTCAAGGGTGCAGCGGAGCAATCCAACAAACCAAAAACATTAAAAGCCAAGCAGCCAAGGAGATTTAATTCATCATGCATGAAGGAATATTTCAATTAGTATAGTGTGGATTTTTTCAATTGTATAAAACTGTATGTGTTTCCCAGGAACATTTGTTTTCCCCATTAAGAGCCTTACTTCCCAAATGGTAAGGTCCAGAAACAGAGTGTTTTGGAAATTGTCAGATGGAGCAGAGAATACAAATTCATCAAAACCAAAGTGTTTGCAGGAGACAGTTCAATACTGAAGAAGTTGTGATAGAAAGGAGGCAGGTTTCCAGTAGTCATCTGCAATGCTAGCTCACCCACCTGCCTTTTATGAAGGTTGTGGGTGGACTTCCAGGCTCCTAACTTTTCAGCAGTCCACCTGGCAGATTGAGAAGCTATGAGTCCTGGTTCCCAGGTCACTCTGCCTACCCAAAGTTTCAAGGCTCTTGGCTTGCTTCCAGTTTGACTGGTGGAGAGTTGCAAGCCCCTCAAACTTGCATTTCGAGCTCCAAGCGCCCAGCTTCTCAGCAGATCAAGCTTTCATGGACTATAATCTGGGTCTACCTTTCCACGTACAGGCTCAGATACTTTATAACTTCTAGGATCCATAGCATCACACCAGAGAAGTTTTCTTACAGTTGAAACATTTTGCTTTCCAATTCAAACTGAAAAATTCAAAGACATTTATTATTAACAGAAACTTGAGATTTGTGAAACAGAATTACTTTTCCATCCTCAGCTCTTCTCAGACAATGATGAAAAATATGCTTTTCAAACTTTCACTTTCCAAAACACAGTTAGTTTCCAGATATATCAGCAGATAAGGTGTTAGAATATGTAATTTGCTGAGTTTACAGCCTGCCACTAGTGTTTGTCATTGGACACTCCATTTCATTTGCAGCTACTACAATGGTGTAAAATGGTTAGGCTCATTGGGGACGGGCTGTTTGTAAGGGAATGTAGCAATAGGACAAGGGCCAATGGTTTTAAACTAGAGCAGGGTAGGTTTAGATTAGACATTAGGAAGAAGTTCTTTACAATGAGGGTGGTGAGACACTGGAACAGGTTGCCCAGGGAAGTGGTGGAGGCCCCATCCTTGGAGACATTCAAGGCCAGGCTTGGTGAGGCTCTGAGCAACCTGATCTAGTTGATGAAGATGTCCCTGCTTACTGCAGGGGGGTTGGACTAGATGGCCGTTAAAAGTCTCTTCCAACCCAACACATTAAAAAGAATTAAAAGAAAAAGAATTTATCTGAAATAGCTCTACTGTTCCCTACTATGTCTGAAATTCATTTTTAAGGGAACATTAAATAAAAAAAATTCTTTAAAAAAATCCTTGGAAAGAGAAAGTCTTATACAAAAACTACATGAGCTGTAGTCAATGGGAGCTTTTAATGAGAGAAGCAGCACATTTATAATGTGAATGTTGAGTTGTACAAGAAGAGAAGTTCTGTGTGTTTTACTGTTTTAAAATGTTAAACAAAAAGAACTAAAGTGCCACATGGTCATAAAGTCAGAAGTTCTTGTCAACTGAGAATGCTAAAAAGTATAGAAAATGGTAGGAAGATAGACAGTGAGGAAGAGTGAATAGGGAACATGATAAAATTAATTAAACTTAAAATGCATAGGATACAAAAAGCATTCACAAAAAAGAATATTTACAGAATAACTATTTGAACTGGGTTCTATCCTAACCTGACAAAAAACGATAAAAACTATACTCTTGCATAACCTTTAGCTGTTATTACCAGAATATTTTTTTTAAACTTTGTCACTTTAGAAGATGTCAGATCAACAGTTTGGCGTAAGGAGATGTACCAAGGAATCATCGGAAGGCATAATCAGGAACCAAAGAAATTAAGTATTTCAGGCAACTGGTACTACTGAGTGGACATCTGTGCGCTTTGGTTGAGGGTTTGGGTATTGTAAAAATAATTTGTGGGTGAATGAGACCAGTCAGGAATGGAAAAAAGCCATGGAATTAACAATTCAAGTCAGGAGGAAAAAAAAAAAGAAAGAAAATTAGTCAAGAAATCACTAAATAATAACTTATTTAGTCAAACATTAGGCCAAAATCATTGATGTCCAGTGACATGGCATGAGACTGCATTTTTATATTTAGACTGTTAAAGAGTTTCAAAATTTTGATAAATTACATAGTCTCTCTGAGTGGTAAAAGTACATTAGACACTGTCAAACATGTTTGCCTTGTTTATTTAGATACTCTATTTCCAAGTTTTCACCTGTATGTTATGTGCTATTAAAAAAAAAAAAAAAGAATTCCAAGAATATTTCTCTGATTTCTGATTTTACTGATTTTTCTCCAGGAACAATTTCTTGTGTTTACAGGAAAACTCAAAATATTCACCTGTTAAATGGACTATTTTGTGAATGAATGAATGAATGAATGAAAGAAAGAAAGAAAGAATGAATGAATGAACAAATGAAGCCACGGACTGATTAAATCATATGGGTTTCCATCTCGTAATCTGGAAGTTTCATTGTTTTTTCTGTCAAGCAAAACAAGCAAGATGGAGGTTATACACTGTACAGTTTAGGTCACATTTTCTTCCTATTTTATTTTTGGGAGCCATACCACAAGCCTTCTCTCTGTTGGGAGAATCCTGTTGGGGCCTTACCACTTTTACTGGTCTGTCAAGAGTTAAAGGAATATTATTCCTCCCCAGTTGCTGGAGTTTGCATTTCCCTTTGTTGAACCTCATGAGGTTCTATTCAGTCCATTTCTCCAGCCTTCTGAGATTCCTCTAGATGACAGCACAACCCTCTGGTGTATAAGCCACTCCTCCCAGCCTTGCATCATCAGCAAACTTGTCGAGTGTACACTGTGCCCCATTATCTGGACCAATAATGAAGGTGTCAAACAGGATTGGATCCCATATTGAACACTGGGGTACACTACTAGTTACTGGCCTCCAATTTGACTTAGTACCACTGATGACAGTCCATTCCCAGCCATTCAGCCAGTTTTTAATCCACCTCAACCCACCACGGCTGTTCATCCAGCCCATAATTCATCAGCTTCTTTATGAAGATCTTACAGGAGACACCTTGAAGAACTTTCTGGGGAATCACTTTTCCCAATTCAGAGCTTCACTTCACTATGGATAGGTGCTGGGGTCATTTATTTGCCACCCATCAAAATCACATTTTCTCACAGCTTTGCATTTATTAATAATGCCTCAGTGGATGTGCTAGACACCACAGACCACCAAAGGCTTAAAACTGCTTGTTGTCATAGCTATGTAATTCAGTACAACTGTTCCCAGAAATATCTCTCCTGATCTTTTCCATTACCTGAATAATAACTTGTGACTTTGTCACAACTCTTAGTGACTTTGAAATATCAAGATTGTATTTACGGTTTTAAAGAAACTAGCTTCTCTAATCCACAGCACAGTCTTGCTATGTAAATTGGTTTTGCAGTACCAACCTTTGTCTTAATGACAGAAGAAAAGAAAAAAAAAAAAGAAAAACTCATGTTTAGTATTTTCATTAGGATCTTGGCTTCCCCTCTCCACACTTAATTTAATACCCACATTCTTTGGTGTCTTCAGAGGAGTATCAATTATGTGATGATGACACAAAAACTTCTTTACTTGGAATTTGTTTCAAGACTTTTTTCAATTAAAGAACCCACACTCTGTGAAAGCTACATCTGTGTGTTTAAATAAAAATAATTTGTGCCTCAAAGCTATATGACAGAAGAAAAAAAAAAAAAGCCTCTGATCCTTTCCAAATGCAATCACTGAAAAAAAAAGTCAAAGGGAAAAAACAGGCCTTTTTTCTCAAGTTATGTATGAGTGCAGGTTTTTCTTCTTGTACCTCATTCTACCATGGTATCATCTAGTTTTTTGGACAGTACTTCCAATTGGCTCTCGTTCCTCCTTCAGCCTACTGTGGTGCTTTTTAAAAAACCTTGATCAGGATCTTCTAATAGTCTTTTTCTCAGTTTGATCTCTTTAGTGTCCTTTACAATGTGATCTCAAATTAGGAATTGCAATACAAACTCAAATATACCTTCCAAAATAATATATTGACCCAGCAGATTCATAACTGTTAGAAAGGTTTCAAATTTGTCTTAATTTTTTTTCTGGTTTTGTATAAGTATTTTTTCTCAATAATTGCTTTTGGGTTTTTTGGAATGCGTTATAGTTTGAAGTTTTATGAATGCCTCCTAGTTGGGTTACCACTCTTCGCTTAACACTAGTCTATTAAACATACCCCATTCCTTTGAATAAGCAATATTAAAATGCAAGAAAAGTAACAATAAAACTCAAAATCCAGATGTCTCTTGCTTCTCTTGCATCGCAGTAGCACCATTTGCAAAACAGTGAGACAGACCTCTTGCCTGGACCACCTCCAGTGCCTGCTGCCTTCCCTGAGAATGAGCGCAATGCTGAAATCTTTACAGCTCATGTTCTCATTCACTTTTTCTCCACATCTTTATCTGTTTCCACCTCTCAATTCTATCAATAAATAAAAGTTAAAAAGAACGCTTTGGTCTGAGGAATCTTCAATGAAGGTGTTAACTATTGTATAACTGAGAAAGACGACTGCGAGAGAGTGGCTTTTTGACTTTCTTCTGCATCAAACTCTTAAAACCAAGTGACACTCAAAAATGCTATTTGACTATTATCAAGTCTGAAGGTGCCAGATCCCCTTAGAAGTTTTCAATGGTTAGTATTGCAGATTTTAAAACCTCACCATATTATTTGACAAAGTACATAATTGAACTGATCTGTTAGTCTTGCATTGTCTTTGCTTCCTTTGCTGAACAAGCTAGCCTGCAACAGAATGAAAGAATGAAATAGTTGATTAGGAAAAGCAATCCTTTTACATTTTGCTCATGCAATGTACAGAGTTCTTTTACTTCCGTCCCATTCCCAATGCACCTGCAAAAAGTTGTTGGGACTCAGTGCTCCTTCATTTCTACTCTAGGCAGGATATGAGGGAGACTGAAGTGTACAAAAAGGTTGCAAAAACATCATGGGTGCCATGGTGACTAGTTTCTTTTCATCTCCAAAAAGGAAGAAAGCCTGCTGGAGAAAGGAAAAAGTTTGGAAGACAGAACAAATTAGAAGATACCCAAAATTTGTTTCAGATGATCCAGCGTCCACTTCTCTGCAGCAAAAAGCAAAGCAGTCATAGCTTACTTGAAAAGAGGGGAAGACTCAGCTAAGCCATGGGAAAAAGTAAAGACCATAGACCCCCACCAGTCTAGAGGACTCACTTGCTCAATCTCGCATATGGGGAAACCTTCAAATGGGCTCAGTTATCAACAGCCAGGCAAATCGAGGTCTCAAGAAACTAACACTAATCAATGATTGCAGCCTTCCTTGGTAAAGAGAGGAAAACGTGAATTAATCACAATTTGTAACTTCTGCTATAGTAATTAGGTAGTGGAAAATTTTTACTCAACATCCATTCCTTTTTTTTATTGCCACATATCAAGAACACTTCTTTAGCACACATGATTATAATTCTGTTCTGTGCATTTTTTCTTGCTTCTCAGCTTAACTCTTTGCTGAATCAAAAGCCAGATTTCTGTTAAAAAAGAAATCCATCTTCACGATTATATTGTTAAACATCTTGACAGGGGTATCAAGTCTTTTCAGAACACCTTAATATTATTCTTTTTCTTAGTAAGCAAAGATTTAATACAGAAAGAAAACATCATAAATATGATTTGGAACACAATGAATCACTTTTAAATTAAAAACTGTTAGTAAGCAGATTTACTAGTATTCTTTCCTGCAGTGCTTCTTCAAAATAGATGGCTGACATATTTACAATTCCTCACAATATTTACAATTAGCACACACATATACTAACTTAGGTCTTTTTCTCTGCTGCCTTTTCAGAGGTGGCTTCTGAGTCTTCATACTTTGGCCAAAATATGTAAAATTTGTAAACTGCATTTTTCAGAGCTTAAATAAAAATGTCATGACTTAGTTCTTTTTAGAAACCATGTGAACAAATAAGCCATCTGGGAATATTCAGATTTAGAAGCATTAACCCCTGAAGACAATATATTGTTAAGATTGCTTGGCTGGTATCAGTGGTCATTTATGCTGTAACCAGCAAGCTATTTTAATTAGACTGGAAAATTCAAATCCCCACTATGTTTAATCATCTAAATACAGGCATTCAGGGCCATTTAAGGAACACAAGGATATCCTGGTTGTCTTCTGACTCCTTCTCTGGAAGGAGATGGTCATATATCCAATAATCCAAAAACAGATATGAAGCTTTAACAGCTGTAGACACCCATGAGCAAGGTCTGCAAGAAGAAACTGTACCAGCAACACACAATGGATACCGCAAAAAGAAATTACGAGTGCTCATAGTGGGTGACTCTCTGTTAAGGGGCACTGAGGTGCACATCTGCCAGCCTGACAGGGAGTCACAAGAGCTATGCTGGCATCTGGGAGCTAAGGTCTGAGATGTTGCCAAGAGGGTGCCACAACTTGTCAAGAGCACAGACTACTATCCATTGGTACCCTTTCATGTGGGCATGAATGACACCACAAGCTGGAACCTCATCAGAATCAAGGAAGACTACAAAGCCTTGGGGGTGCAAGTGAAAAGTATTGGTGTCCCAGGTATCTCCTCTTCTATTTTACCAGTTAGAGGAAAGGGTGAAGCCAGAAGTAGATGCATAATGCAAATCAACTTCTGGCTTTGTGGCTGGTGCTGTCGTGAGGGTTTGGGCTTTTATGACAATGAGACATTCTTTGATGACGATAGCCTGTTAGGGAGGGATGGGATCTACCTGTCTAAAAGAGGCAAGGGAACCTTTGGCAGCAAAGTGACCAACTTGGTGAGGCGAGCTTTAAATTGAAGGACTCAGAGGGTGGGGTCCAAAGTGGCAAAGCTCACACCATTGCAACAAACTGGGTAATAAGCCAGGCAAACCAGAGCAGTGACAAATATTGTTTAGCTGCCTCCCAAAATGGGAACCAGGAGACCAACCACCACGAGTGTATGTATACTAATGCATGCAGTCTGGGGAACAAACAGGAGTAACTGGAGCTCCGTGCCCAGTCAGAAAGTTATGGTATTGTAGGAATAACTGAAACATGGTGGGACAACTCACATGACTGGAGGATCGTGAGGGATGACTATAGGCTGTTCGATAAAGACAGGCACGGAAAAAAAGGAGGAAGAGTCATGTTCTATGTTAAGGAAAACCTTGGATGTATAGAAGTCAACTACGATG
>VYZM01022042.1:53454-176948 GCA_013398915.1 Dromas ardeola | reverse complement strand
GAGTTATTCAAAGAAAAGAATAATCAGCCTTTAGTACATAAATCCCTGGTAATTATTTAGTCTTTTTCCACATTAGGTGCTTGGATCAGTAAAGTATAGGCACTGTGAGCACATGTTATTGCAGAAGAACAGTCCTCCCTAGCAAATGAGGATCCCTTGACTGTAATCTACAGGTATCTTTGGGCCAGTAGGACTCTAATATTCAGGAGTAGTGGAGCACTAGTGAGTGTATTGATGCCATATCGTACATCTTATCCCAGAAAATGATGAACTGGGCCACTTGAAACAACAGCCAAACCCTACTTGTGGAAATAAATGTGAATGCTTCACTGTCTCAGCTTTCCAAGCCATGGAAAGGGGCTTGGAACTCTTGAAGGGGCGTTTATTTTTACCGAAAACTCTGTAAGGTGACCAAATCATCATCAGTGTGCATCTTTATCCTGCGTGCAGGTTTCAGCCTTCCTGAGTGTGATCTAATCTAATGTAACCTTAATGCGGTATTGACAGTAGGAGGCTCGGGTGCACCTGTGGTTTTTTTTTTTTGTTTTGGTTTGTTTGGTGTTAGGTGTTTTTTTTTTCCTTTCTGCAATTTCCTGGGAGTGTCTTGTGTGGTAGATTTCTTAATAGAATTCAGAAAATATGTATAAAATATCTTATTAAAATGCTGCTGGAGACCTATAACTGCCCCCAGGCATAATGCAAACATACAGCTGTATTAGCGATCAGCCAGGAAGCAATAACTTGTTACGTTTGGAATGCACAAATATGCTGAGATCAGGTGTTCAAAGTGTTGGCTGTTGTGTACCACTCAAATTTCTGGCTGTACCTGAACAAGCTTGCTCTGTGGGATCATGTTTTTGAAGGCTTACTAGTAACTGCAGGACTGGGACTTATTGTCCATATTCACACTGAAGCTTGTGCTGTAAATCATTGTGGGCGTAGCACTGTTCTGTTATTCGGGACAAAGGAGGATTTTATCAGAAAACTCTTCTTTGTACTGGGGAGAAGCTTCTTTCAAAGCTCTTGTAACTTTTCATAGCTTTTTTTTGGCTTTTGGTTTGAGTTAATGACTTCCACTCCAGCAATGCTAAGCCAGTATTGCTCTGCATTTCTCCTCTACAGGCAGAGGACTCATAAAAAGTGACTTAAGTTTTCTTTGTATAATGTACAGTCAGGTGATAAAATCCTGTGAAGTTTTGCTTTTAGAGTTGCCACATACAGTGATAGGGGTACAAATATGTGTAAGTAGAGTGTTGTCTTGGCCTATAGTCCCTCAGAAAGGAAATAACTGATATAAAAATTAATTAGGGCTGACAGTACTGAAATTGGTTTCATTATGTTTCTTTGATTATACAATGGTGTAATCAAAAGATCAGATGTTTAAGTAGCTCAGAGGAATGTAGGAAGAGGATATATGAGTGGCATTTTCCTTTTATTAGTGTAATTACTGAGTACTTACTGAAGTTATGTTTGATCTGTTTTGGAACTGTTGTAATCAAGAATAGGAACTGGACTTGTCTTATAATCAATTTTTTAATAAATATGAAGCTGTTGGGCCAGTAATTTGGGCAAAAATGTTTTCTGGTGAAAACAGGGAATGAAATGCCAGATAGTGTATTAGATTTGGTAGTACGCAGAGCACGTCTAGTTTCACTGACATTTCAGGTTGTTTTTCTTAAATGCTAGATAGGTACTTTCTAGGAAACAAACATGGTCATTTTTTAAAAATTGGATATCCTCTCATGATATTGTTATACAAGGAAAAGTGTGGAAGCCATAGCAAGAAGAGTTTGAGATAAAATGATCTAGTATTAGACACGGGACGCTTCTGTTGGTCATTTGATCACCTTGCCTTAAATTATTGAGGTCCTAGACTCATTGCAAAAAGGTGGGAATTCCCTCTTTCCCTCTCCCCCACTCCTGCCAAGAAAGGACGTCTTGCTGAAATACCACTCGCAGCAGGAGGTCAGAAGTACTCTGTGTGTGTAAATCCTTCATATTCATCTATATATTGGGAAATGCAAGGCTGGAGCATAAAAGTCTTTAGTTCTGGCCAAGCACGCACAACACCATTGCAGATTACATATTCAGGTGTGGAATCTGCAATAAAGGGGGAAACAAATGCACAAGTAAAACCACATGAGACTGGTCTGTCTGTGCTCCAAGGCTGGCAGAAACATAACTGCGTCAACCAAGCAAGGTGCCTTTTAAGTAGTGGGCTGCCATCCAGTTAAAGACGTAACCCTGTTCTACATCAATTGAAATGTCATACTTTTATGGGATAGAAAATTGTAAGACAATTCCCAAGTTAATGATAGAAATGCATCATAGATGAGAAATGGCATGTTTTTTAAAAAAAAAAAGACAAGACAAAACAACGTTCTTTGCTCAAATGCACAACATCAGTCCTTTTGTCAGCTCAGGTCATAGGAAAGTGTTTTGATTTTGGTCTTGTTAAGACACCAAACACTTTCTTGCAATCAGTGCTATAGGCTCATGGATTGGGTATGTTACAAGCAAATAACTTGGGCATCTCTAGTTACCAGTTCAGTTAGTTGGAGGAAACGGTATGTGCTCTGGAGGAGTTGTTAAGAGGCGATGCAGGTGTCCCACTAGGGTGGAGTGGAAGGACTGCAGGACTGGATGTGGTCCTGTGAGCAGAGTTCATGGTCATCCTGTTGTCTCTGCAGAAATGTTGGTCGGTGGGTGGTACCCTAGACAGCCTTGGTTCAGCCCAAGTATTCAGTCTCCCATCTTTGCTTAACCATAGTAATTTAACCTCCTGGGAAAAGATCCATTTAGAAGCTTTTATTCATAATCCACATACTTGATTTCCTTTGAATAAATATTATTCCATCTGGTTTACCTCTAAAAGAAAACTATTGAGCTACAGCTCAGTAGTGTAGCTACAGCATGACAGTGAATTAATTTTGTAGATGTGTGAGTGTATGTCTACAGCATTAACTACACGGTAAAAAAGCAAATGTGTTGTGATTTCTTAAATACACCTGAGTTTTCTCATACAAGAGAAAAAATATGTAAAAATCAGTAATCTGTCCTAGTGTGGTGAGGAACTTTCTGAGCAGCATAATGGAAGAGCTCACTATGACCACAAAGGGACATGTATTATATCAAAGAGCCTTCGTGGAGCATTTCCTCTTGTGAATTGCTCTCCAGATCTAGAAGTGTTTCTTGCTGACTGCCTCTTTCATTCCAGCTTGACAATGATGATTGAAGGACTGCAGCTTAACTCAGCAAAGAGGGAATTACCGCCCTTGAGCACAGTAAATTTAAATTGCATACTCCATGTATCTTATCCCTTCCATCAGTTTTAGGTTGGCTTATATTTTGATGAAGCCATTTGTATTTTGAGGAAGCACAAAGATAAGTTTCAAGTATCTAGAGAAACTACTGCAAGCAAGTATATGTTTGAATGAAAGGTCCTTGAAGGTGATATTTATTTCTATAATATTATAGCTGTATAGTCCTTAGTAAAATGAACAAAACAGTGATGTCTGGTGATGTAGAATTGGTAATGTCCAGTTTGCAATTGCCAAGCAGAGGTGAATATAGAGAGCAGTGATGTCAATATATATTTTCTTAATTAGTCAATATATGTTTCCTTAATTAAGAAAGAGGAATAAGGCTATGCGACTTTGATGATTGTCCTTTTTAATGTTAGTATTATATTGTTTTCACCTACAATCTAATTACATAACTTTTAAATAGCAAAAAATGCATTCATTCTCAAGACAAGAGGTGAGCACAGACTTTCATAGCATGGATATGTACACATCTCAACCATAATATTCTCTGGAAACAGGAAGGCGGCAAAGAAAACGGCTATGCAATGGATCCTGGGCAGACTGGGTAACCACCTCAAATGAGAATGTCCGTCTTTATAATGGGAAACATTGCTTGTGCTGTTTTGTGCTGTTACTATAAACACAGGAGTCTGCTGAATGGTTTTGTCCATACCTGTTTTAAAGTTATGGGACATTGCGGGGAGAGGGTGTTTCGGGGTTTGGTGTTTTGTTGTTTTTTTGTTTTTGTTTTTTTTTTTAAAGTTTCTAGGTTGACTTTTTCTCCAGAGGAATTGCATATGAGGTTTTCGTTTATTGGAAAATATTGGGTCTTTCCAATTTCATTGAACGAGGCACATGTGATTCTTACCTGATTTCTGTCCATTAGGAAATTAAGGCACTTGAGACTGGATTGCGGTGAAGGAGGGGTTTTAAGCATAGAGGGCCTGAGCTAGGTACATTTTTACATACTAATGCGTCAGGTCTTATATTTTCTCCATGGTTTCCATAAGCAGGGATTTGGTAATGTCCTGAAGCCTTCTTTAATCATTGCAGAATGATATTTTTTTTTTCTTCTATGCTTGCAAAATAAGCCTTCTCAGTTATTCTTTGATGATTAATCTTATCAACAGCAAAACATGCACAAAACCTGATTTTTAAAACCTATAACTTGAGTGTTGCAGCTGTTACAGGGTGTGCTGGCCACTCTTTCAAGTACAAAAACTATAGCTGTGAACTGAAATAAGTTATTTGTGGGATGTACTCAAATATATAGCGTCTAACCACCTGTAGCACAGTATGCAGCTAATTGCTCAGAGAAAGAAGTTACAAACCATCATAAGTAATAAACGTCACACTTTGCGACAATTTGGACGTCTTTCATTTGACTTATTTCTCAGATCTGCAGTGCCTTTTGCCTTTTATGTCTCTGTTTAGCCATTGGGATGATAAGAAATTCTTGGATTGGGTCATCCAGTTAAGGTGGAAGAGAGTGAGGGCACTATTGCAGGCTTTCTTTTTTCAGTGGGGAAGAAAAATGAAGTAAAGCAGGTGATGTAATGTGGTGTGTGCACATGACAGAGAGGTCTTTGTTGATAAAAGGTAGCCAATAACAGGTTTCTGAAAAATTTAGTGGAACTGACTTGAAAAAAAGATTCACAGGGCCATGCTACAACTTCTCAATGTCACAAGCAGTTTGTTCATTACCCTGAAATGACATCAAGACCATGTAGATAGGGCTCTCGCTTTTCATCTGTCCCTCCCGCAGCTGTCTAGATGGAGTCAAAACCCAAATGGCTTGAGCTTAATGGTAACTTGAAGTCTAAAGAAAGATGCACCATTCTGTTGTCTGGCAACTCCTAAAGAGTCCTACAGTCCTCAGAGTTAGGAATGGGGTAGCTATTTTCCACTGACTGCTCATTTGGATTCCCAAACTAAGCCTGGGAACCAAATAACCGGTTGAAGCTGTTTTTTATGGCTAACACCTGATATGTATGTCATGCTTTTTCCTCAAGGGTAATGACTGCTTCTTATTTACTGCTTAGGAGTGGATAATTAATTAACAGGGGTGAGAATGTGCACGCTTGACTAGACACTCAAAAATCACATAAGTGATTCCTGGGATTGAATAACATTTTTTTAGAGTCATAAAACAGCCTTGAACTGGAAAAGTTCTATTGTCAGAAGTATGTGCTAAAAGTTTTATGTGTGTGCCGTAATTTATTTTTATTACAAATAGTGCTTCTCTTACTCTGTTAAGAAGCATATTGAATCTCTACCAGTAAAATAGAATAAAATCTTTGCCATAGCTATTGGTGGCACTTTATTGCATAGTATTGGTGTTTTTTCACAAGCTGTCCTAACTACTTTAGGTGCATGGAGGTAGGTACATGAATAGATTAAGTGCCTTTTGTTTAACTAACTCTTGTCAGAAGATCTTGGTGAAGAATATGACTATTTAGCCAAATGGACAGGGCCATCGGTTTGCAGGGTCGTGTTCCCTTTGTGCTTACAAGAGATTAAAGATGGCTATATTTAAAATGTGTGTACTAGAGCATTTATTGCTTACCAGCAGAAGTGTCTTTTTAAGTAGAATACATTATGGCTGAACAACTTCTGGTTTTATTTGGTAGAATGTTTTGGAGATGTTTAACCTGAAAGCTACGGTATAGAAAATCAATGGAGGGTCTTTCTGTGGGGGTGAGGCTCCTTACCCTCAGTATATTCAGAAGCTACTGATACTTGCTAATTAATAACCAAGACTCAGGAAGTCATGAGTTTGTGGCTGAAGACTAGAGTTCCACCAGAATGCTGTGAATGTTGGTTTTGGTTAATTAAGCGTAGTAAAATGTTCGTTTTAAACCTCATTGTTCTTGCATGATCATGTTTCATTGTTGCACTCTCCAAACATTCTCCAGAGAGCTATATACTGAGAGCTTGTCTGTGACACTTCTCTGGCTATGTGTTTCCAAACAGGCCGCTTAAGCATGCATAAAAAGCTGGGGCGAGCTTGCAGGGCAGTAGGTCAAGCACCGTCAGTCATGGACTTCTGATGCGAGAGTGCTCTCTGGGTTTGGCAGTTCATGTGTTGGGTTCCAAAAGGATCCGTTGCAGATGTTGCAATGGTGTTTATGACATAATATTTCTTCCCAACACAGTCAGATCACTGAAAGTGGCCATCAGTAAGTGTATGTGTGGGGAGCGCTCACATGTGTGATTTCATGAGAGAGGCAAGTCAACCATCACATGCTGGAGGAACTTGGCCAAGTAATATACATAAAACTGGACTATGTCTCAGTGCTATCCCAAGAGGACCTGGATGCAGATGTTAGTGGGGCATTTGCAAAATGAAATCCCATCGAAGAGAACTAAATCAAAGCTGAACTGCTGAGACGTGAAGCTCAAGTTCTTTGTGGCACGGTTTCCTCAAGCAGTTTTTATAAACACTTCCTAAACGTTTTATGAGCTATGAAAACAGTTGGGGAAGCTGTGGAGCCACAGAAAGGTCACATGCTAAGTACATTGCTGGAAAATGTTCAGTAAAGTTTGAGAACCAGCAATTCACTGACAACGTTATGGACCTCTGACAAACCCCTCTGCATTGCCTTCTGCTTAACTATTTTTATTAAGACTTATCTATTGGTATTTATTTCTTTAAATAAAATGCTCCACTCGGTAAACACTTAGCTTAATTTCACGTTCTTTTAATTTGACACCATAAATTGTCCTGAATGAGAAAGTGAAAACTGATAGGTTTCTGCCTGTGCCAGTATATGGTCTAGATTATGGAAGTATGGTTTATTAATAAATAAATAAAATTCTTTTTTTAAAGTGCCATTTTCTGTATTTGATTTATGTTTGCAATATCCGTAAATGCCAACAGCTTATATTGTGGTCTCCCACTCTTTAAGTTACTGGAGTTTCTGCTGACTTCCTTTGGGTTGCCTGTGAATATTCTTGGATGTGACTGTACAGAATTTATTCAGTGTGCCAAAGCCTTCTCCGTGCTCAGCTTTTGCTAGTTTTCTCTACTGAACAGGTGTCTTCTCCTAAACATCTCGTCGATGGTCTGCCCGTATTGGACAGGTCCATTTCATTGAACTGTGAGCAAAGCTGTACTGATATATCTGAGATGACTGCAATGCTCAGAGTCTTCCAGCTTGCTCTCTTTCTGCAGTATTGTCGCACAGGGAACCTTGGCAAACCAAGCCAGCTCGCCCAAAGTGTAAACTGAATTCGATGTTATTTTACATGGCACATTTTATTTTAATAGAGAATAAGCTAAAAGCATCCAAAGCTCAGTAGTAAACTGAGACATCAGACAATGTGCTCATCTGCCCTGTTTTCTTGAAGATAAGGCTTTGAAATGGTGGTGAGCTAGCTAAATGATAAATCATCAGATGTTGTCAGTTTCAGGAGCAGCAGCTGTTAATTGTACTTTAGGAATGCTTTATATTCATGAACAAAGTTTATACCATCAAGCTTGTGTGGTTAGCCATCACTTTCCCCTCTAGTTTTTGGCCTTACTGCAGAAGCAGTGATGTTAGCTGTGGCCTTTCTTCACCTATAAAAGAAGGAGAAAGCTGGAGGAGGGTGAGTAACTGTCTTTTGGAGTGATGTCAGGGGAGACTTAATCATCTTCAGATCCCCACATAGCTTGGTGACTGCAATGTCAGCCTGTTAATAATTAGGACAGACCCCACTTGCCATGCAGGATAGCTTCGGAGTGCCTGCTCCCCACCCCTGAGGAGAGCCAGCGTGGGGCCTGACTGATGCACAGCTACTCTCCTGGATCTTTCTCTGAAGTTCAGATCACAATAAAGGAAATATTTGGGAAGGGCAGGGGGGAAGAGCTCACCCCTGTAACATCTCTGTGAGGCAAAGAATGCTGTCAAAGAACTATGTTCAGGAAGTCATATATTTTAGACAACTTGGTCTCAATATAAAGCTGAAGCAATACTGAAATTGTCAATAAGTGACATCTGAAAAAGCCTTGTCACCCTGAGCAGAGAGATGACTATACAACAAAGACTGGGTAGACTCAATGCCCTTTAATGCATATAACCTGTCTTTTCCTCTGATTATTCTCAAACGTGCATATGTGTGAGAAAGAAGAAGGGATATTTGGTCAATATGCTCGTAGTTGCCATGTTCCCTGTGTGCTTCTTTTGTTCGTTTTCCAGTTACTGTAGTCCTTGAGACTTTCGCTCAACCAGCAGCAAATGCCACATACTGAAACAAATGCAAGCATATTTATGATATCCCTCTGATTTCTCCAGGATGTTCAGGCTTTGCCTCAACTCTTGCCTATTGGAGAAGACCTATAAATCAAAGGAAATAAGATGCTCAGTGGAACCTTGCTGAGTGGTTGGAAATCTCTAGGTGAATGCATGTGGGACTGAGGCACTTGGGAAACACATTTTTGAAGCTGTGGCTGTTGAACTGAAATTGAATGTTGAAGGTGAGCGCTTGCGCTTAACTCTGATGTCAGCATTCAGTATCTCAGTAGCATCAATTCATCCCTTTTTAGCCATTAGACACTACCAATACAAACCAATACAAACTCTTAAGAGCCCACCTATGCTTCAGCAAAAGTCAATGGGAGCAAAGATCCTCAATCCACGTTTTCAGCGCAATTACTAGGTATTGATGCAAATACATGCAGGATTTAGAGTTCTGTAATTCTCCCCAAGGAGGTTAGGTACCTAATTACTTCTGAGATCCATGGGGGATTATGTATCCACGTCCTTTAATGCTTTTCAGGATCTGACAAGATCCCTTCCTGTATCTATGGGTACCTTGGTGTCTTTGATAGTCTTTGAATCAAATTCTTAAAACTGTAAGGAGTACCTATAAGAGTACTTATGTATTTATGTACAAGTATTTATGGACTATATTTCCTGCCGCACCCACAGGAGGCCTATGCATTACCACTGCTTTTGCAAATATGAGGGGAATGAAGAAAATAAGTGAATCCTGTAGTGTCAGAAACCATCCCTGGCAAGTCTTACTCTTCTCTAGAGTTGAATAAAATTAAAATCATGCACAAGTCTGTTTATATCTATAAACAGCTTCCCTGCTTGGATCCCACCACGGAGGGAGAGGCAGGAAGCTGACAAACACAAGAATGATTTAGTGAGGATGGAGTTGTTCACTTTTATAGAGAGGGTAAAGGGGAAGACAAAAACTACTGCTTGGACGCTTCTCCTCAAATTTAACCTAAATTGAGGCTTGAATGTGCTCCCATTGACGTCAGTGACTGTTTTATCATTGGCTTCCCTGGGAGCAGGATAGTATCTCTTGTTTACGTGAAGTGTGAAGTTTTTTGTCTCCTCACTGTTTATAAGGTTTCTTTGGGGTCCTTACTGTAGCAGTCTGAGCACCTCCGTCAATGTGACTGGAGTGATTCCTTTGCTGTGCCTGTGAGTCAGAAGTGGTCGTCTGCCACTTCAGAGGATGTGAAGTGAGGCACAAAAGGTTTGTGATGCTGTCACCAGTACATTGCACAGAAGGAGTCTGGCTGGCTCCACTTGCCTTTTTGCATATTGAAATTGGCAGACTACTGTAGTTATCCTCAGTAGAATTTAAATGTGAATGCTGAACTTGGTGGTGCGAAGCCCTGACTATTTTCTGTGGTAAACTCTGGACTGTTTGCTTCCTTGCTTAACTGTTGACTTCATTGCTTAAGGAACTCAAAGTTCCTACTCACTCCAGCAGAGAATTTTGATCTGTTCAATTAAATGTGGGTCCAAAAACGTCAGTTCATTCATCAATTGGTTATACTGTTTGTGCTAAGGCTGACGTTTTCTTCAGCTCTTTGCTAGCGTATATCAAATTGAAAAGCAATCTGTACTTTGACTTTTCCTTGAGGAAAATCTAATTAAGGTAACTTAGATCTAGTGTCTTGGATAGGGGAGTGAGAATTGGAAGACCTGGGTTTTGGTTTTAGGTTTTGCTGCTTGTTTTAGACCTATAGAGAAGTTAACTTCAGTTTGTTTGTAAACATTATAAGGTGAGTGTTAACTTATATTACACCAAGTGTTGTTTTAATGGCATTTCCTTTCTCTCTGATCATTTATTTTTGTTGTGATCTCCTCAGTAGGAAAGGGCACCTAGCTCTTCTCAAATTCAAACCCTTATAAAGCATTTAGCAAGACTCAAAGGCCTTATCTCAACTCCCAGAAGATGTTTCATTGCTAATGGTCATTGAAGTGTGCATTCGTGAGGAGATTCAGACCGCAGAAGGTAGTAATAATTTTAGGTGCTTTGCGGAGTTCCAAGTCTTAAGAGACTGAGCCATAGTGTGAATATTTCAGTATTTCTTGGTTTCCATAAAGTCAACAGTAGCACAAGGGGTAGTATTTTTTGTATTTTTTTTTTTCTTTTTTTTTTATACCTCAACTTCTGACGGAAAAGAGAAACCCACAAACACTTGAAAACAGTCAAGAAATATGAACAAGCTACTTTCATGTTTGAGGGTTTGGAGAATGAAGAGGGAGATATCTGGGAGTTTGGTCACTAGATGAAGAGTCTTTATCCTCCTTGCTTGTTTTGGCTGAAGGGTCTGTATTTCTTTTTTTTATTATTATTATTTTTAACACGTTGGAAAACACTGTGACAAGACTCAGTGCTAACTTGATGTATGCCTGAATAGAGTGCATACATGGCAATGCGTTACAGCTCCTTTGTGTATGTCTTGATGTGAAACATTTATGACCTTTATTTACAGCTCCTTGTTATTTGGTGTTCCAGACTTGTAATTCAATTTATCTGAGTCTGAATCATACAGTGCTACTCACCAGTGTTCAGTTCTTCTTGCCCAGTTTTTCTTTTGCCAGGAAACGTCGTTGTGGAATGGTCTTTGCCAAACCCTGGTAACTGCAGAGAAGCTGCTTGGGTCAGGTGAAGGGTTTTCTGGTCTAATCTTGGTTGGTTGGGTTTTTTTTTGTTGTTGCTGTTTTGTTTGTTTTACATGGGAACTAAAAGTATTTAAAACTGATACAGATGATATTCTTAGCTGGTTGGCTTTTTTTTTCCAGTAAGAAATGGGTGCAGTATGGAGGTCTTATAAATTCATTGCCCTTTTATATGGGCTTCGAATGCTTTAGAGTCCACGTGGGATAGTAAAAAGTGTTAAAATATCGGGATAGTAAAAAGTATTAAGACAAAATACCCAGTTGCTGCCTGGCCCTTCCATGAAGGAAATATTGTGGTTTTACATCTGAACATGAGATTTTCAGCTACCGTAGACTATCAAGAATGTCAACACTTAGATGTTTTTTTTTTTTAAAAAAAAAAAAAAAAAAAAGTCAGTGCAAGTGTAATTTATAAATTACTTAGAGGCATCAAACAACAGACACCCCCGCCTCACCCAATACAGTTATTCATTTTACCAGGGAACTCTTTGGTTGATTCCTTCAAATATTTTTTTTTTCCATATTTTTAACCAGAGAGCAGCCTCACCTATCCTAATCTTGAATTTTTTTTAACATGTTGGGCAATTAATCTCTTAATTGAAAAAATACATTAGACAGAATTCATGGTTTTTACATTATATGCATGTAATCTATAACATATGCTGAATTCATAAAAGTTACGAGTGAACACTTTCAACTCTTAAAAGCATTTGACACTTAAATTAACAGTGTCTCCAATATAATCCTGCCTTACCCACGGTATTAGATGTTTTGCTTACAAAACACATATTCTGTTTAAGACAGGGACACCATCTGTGGTCTAATCTAGATATAGAGTAGCTTGTAAAATAAGGAATTAGTTTATTAACATGGACTTTAATTATATGAAAGAAAGAATATCTAGATAATTTGTCCATATTCCTGAAGAAAAGGGATTTTCTCCATGTTCTGACACTGTTCTCATATTTACTAAGATGGAATAATTCCACCAAAATCAGTAGGGCTGCTTCAGTGTAAACTTGGTGCAAGACTCAAACTGGACCTTAACTTAAAATTCAGATGTTTCATCCAAAACCAGAAGATACTTTTTAGAGGTCATTTATTTAAGTCATGTGTGGTGAGGTAAAGCTTAAGTGCCGCCTTTTTTTTGAAATGAAAGCTGTTCTGGTCATAAATGTCAGCTGAGCTGCAGCACACTTATTTTTGGTCATTATTCCCGAAATAAATACCAAAACATGATGAAATATAGCCTTAAATAAGTTTTCCTCAAGCTTGATAAGACAGTAAACGCTGGCTATCAAAATCCCAGGTGAACTGAAATGTTGTCATTGCCATCTGTAGCTGAGGTCTTTGCAAGGAACAGCAGAGAGGGAATTCCCCAGCGGAAGGTGGCTGGTTCCAGAAAAATTATTCAGAAAGATGAGCAGTCAGACAAAATGAGGAAAACTTGCAAAGACACTGGGTACAGATGTTCATGGTGCAGGTTATAGATTGTTTGTAGTTCTTCTTGCCTGCTTTTGAGACTGTTAGTGAGAGCTGGTCTCTTGAAAGCTATATCTATCACTACAAACACTCAAGGGTAAATCTTGCTATAACTAGGAAGGAAATTCTGCAGATTAATATTTTGGCAGAATGCCTTATGAAGAAGGCATTAGCTGAAATATTAGTCTATAGAACTTCCTTTTCTCAGCTGCGTTCAACCTGTTAAAGTCCCTGTTCAGAAAATATCCAACCCACAATTTGCTGAAATGCAATCTGGAGAGCTGGTAGTTCTATCTGACTTCTAGGAGGGAAAACTTTAAAGACTTGAGGAAAATGGAGGATCACGTTGACTTGCTTAAGAAAAATTATTTTCCGCAACAAAGAGCAAACTCGGTTTACTTAAAGGAAGCCAGAAGCATTAATAGAAAGAGGTGTTTTAAAAACTTACTGTGAAAGTAACAACTGAAGACTGATCCAGGCATAAGACAGAACCTAGGAATAATGGGCAAATTTACTATTTATGTGTTCACTTGCTAACTTTGCTGCATGTGATATTGTAAGATTATTTTTCTTCCCCCTCCCAGCCACCCAAGAGACCAGTTTACTAAATAGCGTGTGAACAGAATAGTAGTGATCCTGGGACTATTCCTTGCTCCCAGCTCTGACAGTGTGCATCATCACTGTCCTTATAATACAGTTGGGTTTCCGAAAGGTCAGACAAAGAAATTAGAGGAATAAATGATTGCCAGTTAGGTTCAGAGGTTAACTTGCAGGATCATACCATTTCCTTAACCAAAAGAGAAATGATTAGTATGAAATGCTTTTAAAAGGAGCCTCCCCTTCTTTGTGTCTCTAACAACACACACCTCTTCAGTGCCTCCTATATGGTATTTAGTCCAAGCCTTCTCCCCATTATCTATCAATAGCCTATCTTTAAATCCAGTGAATATCAAACTAATTATTTTACTGTACTCATGGCCCACTCAGTCTGAAGGGCAAAAGGAAAGCGGGGGAAAAAAAAACAACAGAAAAAAATAACGAAAATCCTACCAGGAAAATGGTTCCGAGAATGTTTGCAAAGGTCTTAATAACTGCACTGACATAAAGCATTCTCTCTGCACTCACTGCAGGTGCAGTATTCCTGCTCCCCGGAGAAGTCTGTCTTTAAGTCTTTTCTCCTTGAGTCTTTCCACTCAAGTGAGAGGTGGGAGGCGCACAGATTGAGTGTTTTCCCCAAGATTCCCCCCAAAGGTACCAAAAATGTTATGTCTTCAGGTTTGTCAGATGTCTTCCTTGAGCTCTTCCTTAGCAAGTTTACCATAAGGTAGGACACCTGTTATTACATAGGACAGCAATATATTAGAAGGTACACAAAGTGTAATGGAAAGAGGAAGGAAATGAAGGAAGATTTGATCTGTCATCCTGGATAACTGATGAAGCAGTCATTTGATTTCCCTCTCCACAATCAGGGCTTTCTGTAGGAGAGGGACCACTTGTCCCTATAAACTCTGACCTTCTAAACTTCCTGTACTAGATGAACTTCACCGGTTCTTGGCACTCTCCTGCAGGTCTCCTTTTTTTTTTTTTTTTTTTTTCTTTACTCCTGCTCCCCCCATCCCCTTTAGTACCAGAAAGTAACTGAACTAATCTTACTCTAGGAAAGGAGATGGGCATGGAAGAGGTTGTAAAAAGGACTAATGTATCTTAAAAGAATCCAGAGTTCTTATGATAACTTGTTAATGACAATTTTTTTCACCCAGATTATTCCTTGTATGCTGGAGTCCTCAGCACAAGAAGGACATGGACCTGCTGGAACAGGTCCAGCGGAGGGCCACAAAGATGATCCAAGGGCTGGAGCACCTCTGCTATGAGGACAGGCTGAGAGAGTTGGGGTTGTTCAGCCTGGAGAAGAGAAGGCTCTGGGGAGAACTTATAGCAGCCTTCCAGTACTTAATGGGGATGGGGAGGGACTCTTTATCAGGGTTTGTAATGATAGGACGAGGGGTAACGGTTTTAAACTGGAAGAGGGGAGATTTAGGTTAGATGTTCGGAAGAAATTCTTTACTGTGAGGGTGGTGAGGCACTGGAAGAGGTTGTCCAGGGAAGCTGTGGATGCCCCATCCCTTGAAGTGTTCAAGGCCAGGCTGGATGGGGCTTTGAGCAGCCTGGTCTAGTGGGAGGTGTCCCTGCCCATGGCAGGGGGGTTGGAACTAGGTGATCTTTAAGGTCCTTTCTAACCTGAACCATTCTATGATTTTTACAGTGATTCTTCATGCATTTTTCCCCTTAATAATAATACAGAACTGCAGAAAAATTGTCTTGTTTTAATAAGAGTTCCAGATCTGTTTGCAGAGGCTTGCCTTAAACTGTGAGAAATTAACGGAGAAAGATATGTTAGGACAGAAGATTTCTTGTAATCTTTGGTCACAGCAGACATGAGAAGAGTAAAAGAGGATTAATCCAGTAAATCACCAGTTTCACACTGGACATTGTCCATCTTTAAAAAAGTTCTGATGTTTGATGATATTAGTCACTGGGAAGTCTGCCATGGGGAGTTTGTCCCTAATTTCTGTAAACTAGCCATTAACTGCTGCCTTCTAGGAATAGACTTCATACCTTTCATCGGTTTTGTTTGGTTGTTTTTTTTTCATCTCTCACTATAAATTATTTCACTGTCCACTTGCATGTTTAATCTCTCAGTTTTATCAAGCTTTAGACTCCTTTTAAAAATGTTATTGGTTGACCTCTCTTTTGAAAGGAGAATATTCTGGGTTCTTGTGCTTTGTATCCTGAGTAACCTGCCTATGAATCCAGTCCTCAGTACCGAGCTAATTGCAATCCTGAATGTCTCCTTAATCTGTCAGAAATGTAGTGCTGCGATTGAGAGACATAACGTGATGCAAGCAAGGTGTCGATTTATTGTGCACACCCATTCCTTTATATATGCTTACATTGGCTACATGTTTTAAACAGATTGGTCCTTTTGAACATACACTGCTTGCGCGGCTGCATCTGACTGGTCAGTGATATACTATCACGCTAACAAACATATCTTATCTTTGAGGAGACAGTTCTTCATGCCTCTTTTAGCCGGGTGCCTGGAACTTGCTTATCTCGATGTTGCAACATTTGTTAAGTTCCTGCCTTCAGGTTCTTGTTTAGTCCTTCTGTGGTCATGACTACCTTCAGTTTCCCATGGTTTTTGGCCTACAAGTCCCAACACGTCCCCACCTATTAATTGAGCAGCACTCGGGGCTCTGCTCTTCAGGCCCCGTCCCACAATGTAGTAGTGGCAAACTCTTGCAGAGAAGGATTCAGGAAAGTCTCATTCAGAAAGCATGAGAAATAATGGACAATATTTTGGAAGCTGCCTATGTGATTTCATAGGCAGTAACTTGTTCTGCATGGTATGTGTATGTATATTTTTAAGAAAAATTCCTTGGATGCAATGTACTGGCTTCCTGCATGGTGTGTACCTGTGTATCCAGTAGAATATGACTGTGCAGTTAAAAGCCTGTCAGTAGGATCAGTCTACTGTAGGAAACTCTGTAGTGGTATGAATCTGTTAGTTGTGTTTTTACTCTCTTGTGGAAGTAGAGCACAGAGAATAAAAAAGCATTTTTCTCCTCTCCCCGGTCTGACTGACACTCATGCCCTGTTGCCTTTGGCAGGTATCATAAACTGCAGAAAGGAGTTTAGCCTTGAAGTACATCTTCACGCCACTTGACGAGCAACCTTTCTTTTTGCTGTCATTTGGTGGGTTACTTTGTAGTCTTGTGGGCTAGAGGATTTTGCTGTCCCATTCTGTGGTATCTAGACTTAGAAAACAAAGTATTTTTAACACTTCAGCTTAAAATCTTTAGGTCTCTGAGGTATTTGTGTATTAACTTCTAAGATGACTGGAAAATAGATGCAAACAATTATGAAAGTACTTGAGGCAGAGTTGGTAGGAACTCCAAATAGACAACAGTTACGTTAAATTGCAGCTGGGATGGATTTCTCACAAGTGTGGAAATATCAGATGAGGATAATCTTTCACTGGGCTATTAATCGTTTACTTGCTTTCCTGTGTCATAGACTGCAACACCTCATTTGTTTCAACTCACTTAACTTATCCTTGCCAGGATACACGCACTCCATGTATCTGCTACCCTATATGCATTAGATAGCATTAGGACCTCTTTTGAAAGGTGACAACAAGTGGACAGGTGAAAAGTTAAATAGTTAATGAGTGCTGATGTCCCTGGAAAACAGGATAGTGAGCACAGCTCACTGTAAGTTTTATCCGGTAAAAGCTTTGCATGGCCTTCTGTGCTACTTGCATCCTCAGAGGCGGCAGATGCGGGTTCCCCAGCTAGACACACGGCACAGCGAGGTCAGGCTGCCACGCAGCCAAGCCTTCTCCACCGCTCACCGTGGCTCTGCTGCCTAAATTTGTGCTGGCTTTCCCTTTCACAGCTTCAGGATGATAGGGAGTGAGTGGTTTTAAAACACTGCCAGCCTAGTAGTCTGATTTTCTTCTTTGCTTTCAGCCGTATTTTTTTTTTCCCTGTAGTATAACAATAGCTCCACACAGCAGATGCTCAGAAAGCATGTCATGCTGACATTTCAGTGGGTCTCTTCCAGGGCTCCTATGTCTCTACAGCAAGCTGAAAACAAGGGTGACAGGGATTCAGGATGCTGCGGCAGAGGCTGCAGGTCTTGCTTGACCACCAGAGCATGCGTGCAGCACCACTAGTTTCCAAGCCATTAAGAGCCCTGCACTGAAGCCCGTGCTGCCAGTAGTCAGTGCCGCTAGGTTAAGTTATTACAACACAAAATTCTATAATCGTCCTTCTGTTTGTCTGTATATGGAGTGGAAAATAATATTCAAGAGAGACACAGCATGCTATCCCGTGGTTATGACATTACTTCCTTCCTACCAGTGCAATTTCATATCCAAATTTGAGATCCTTCTTCAAAGAGTTGCAGTAGCCTCAGCAAATCCATAAAATATCTATGAATGTTTTTTAGCATAGACAATAACAGAAAGCAGCCAAAAAGTTTATCTTCCTATGCTGAAGCAGACATTTTGAATGAATTGATGCCACAATAGCCTTGCCATTTCCAAAAGTAAATTACAAGGAAGAAAAAAACACGCCCCAAAAAAAAAGCCAACAAAAGACTTCGTCCGTCTGTGGAGTAAAATTCACAGCTTATGTCCAATTAACCTGGTTTTTTTTTCTGTGTACCTAGATAAAATTTTCTTTTTGAAGAAAAGTAAAGAGGAAGTAACTTCTTTAATGCTGCATGTGATTTTTATTGCCAATATATTCCTACAGCGTCTGGGCTTTTTTTTGTATGACTGACAACCTTGTAAACTATACGTATCCTGACTTTTTCAGCCTTTTCACTCTTAAAGTAAATATTAATGCTTTGTATTTACATCCCTTTATGCCAGGGATATAACTTGTAGAACATTCCATGCATTTGGAAACATGTTCCGCTTCAATTTCTGCCTTAAAAACAACTTTGCTTGCACTTTTGGAGCAGAATAAAAGTTTGTAGTGGGGTTGTGTGTGTGTGACATTTTGAGGCATGGGCTGGACTATAGAGTCTTCTGGGTGTCTTGAAGAAGGATGCAATTCAGAGCAAAGCAAGTTAGTCTTTTAAAAATAAAACCCCAAAAGTTTTTATTCTTGCCTCAGCGAGCTCTCAACACTGTTGCAAGTGGTTCATTTCTCTAGCTACTGGAGATTGAATGCCACTACTCCCAGGTTTGCACCCTGTGTTGCATCTCAGCCACTTCTTACCTGTTGCACATGGACACACCATCAGCAGCTCAGCCCAACTCCTAATAGAAAGCGTGTGGTGTTGGTTATGTCCTTGCTTGCCTGGCTCGTTATACTTGCTCGCAACAGTTTATGTGGGCACCTTGTGCTCTTACTGCTGTTGGTTCGAGCTCTTTGTTGCTTTTTTAAAAAAAAAACAAAAANAAAAAAAAAAAAAAAAAAAACAAAGAGGAAAAGCAGCTATAATAACCCTGTTCTTGAGCCAGGCACCTGCAGATGTGTCTGGGTGATTTCTTTGCTCTCACTTGGCCAGTGGGGACGCCCAAGACTGCGTCCTCTTGTATACTGTGTACTGTACACATGCCAGAACGGTGGGAAGTTACATGTTTGTATCAGAAGTGTTTGACCACAAACACTTGAGCCTTCAGAAAGGCTGTCGAGAGTGTTGTGCTTTTAGACTCCTGTGCCAGCACAGTCTTCATATCTGATACTGCTGTATAAACTTTTTCAAGGGTTAGGGACCTATAGGCTAAAGAACTGCCTATGCTTACTATTGTGCATCCCAAAAAAGTTCAAAAAGAGGAATTTCCCTCCCACTTTCCTGCCCCCTCCACAGGGTTGCCTAGGAGGACAAATTTAAAGTGACAACTTATTTTTCATTTTTACTGTTGACATGTGGAAATTTCATTCCAAAGCTTAAAAACACATCATTCTGAAGTCACATAGGTGTCCGTTCCAAAAATATCTCTTACTGACATTAGTATTTCTACCTGCATTTTTTGAGTCTCAGGATACTTCCATTATTTATTAATTAATGTTGTACTGGGATGTGATGCTTCTTGTGTATCTCCCTGGCTTTCCCTCCTCCCCAAGTTTGTGTAAATCTTGATGTTTTATAACTGGGGAGGATTAAATCTGCTATTGAAATGGGCTTCCATCCATCCCTAGGAGTGCCATAAAATTTTAATGTCCTTGTTATTTAGTGTGCTGTATAAGTCAGAAATAATTTTCTGCTTTTCACAACACCGGACGATTTCTTTAGCTCTGTAGGATCCCTACTCCCTACAGTGTTCCCATCTCCCCTAAATAAACTGATGCTGTCTTGTGGCTATAAAGCTATTCTTTTGGAGACAGATAGTTTCACAAAGTACACGGTGTGTGTGGTTAATATTCACAGCACATACTTCATTCATAATTTATCATTAACTTATTCATTTTAATTTCTTCCCAGTGGGGTCTGTAACACACCAGTGTTATCCCGTTTCTTTCCCCTACAGCTCTAGCCATCTGGAACAGTCTTGCTGTATGTCTTCACCTCAGCTACACTTTTCCATTTTCCATTCCACATGTAAATAAAAATTATCAGATACAGATTCCTAAAATTAGGTACCCAATAAAAATGGCTTAGTTTTCAGAGTGAAGGCACTCCTGAAGTTATCACTGAAATCCATAAACCTGCCAGGATGGTCAGTAATCAAGGAAGCAGAAAGCTGCATATCTTGTGGCCTGGAGGTTTTAAGCTCTAAAGAAGGCTTAGGTTGAGGCTCCTCTGTGTTTAACATTTGCATTACTGTGTTAGCGAGCTTTGAATTCGCATCCAAATCGCATCGCGTCCACTCATCCGCCTTTAAAACGCATTGGTGCACTTTGTGGAGCAGTCTGATAGCGTGTGGACCGTATTTCCTTCAGCTGCAACTAAACAAAAAAATATGCTCTAACCTGCTAGTGGGCATTCAGCCCATGGGACCAGGCTGGTGGGAGTTGGAAGTAAAAGCCGATGAATGCCCAAGAGCGGGGATACCAGCCACTTCACTTTATGGATATGTTTCTACTGTGCTGCACCACTCGCTAATGTATGCTTAGTCTATATTCTTATTCCTACTAGTTCCTACCTAATGAAGGCATTTCAGTGTTGCTGTGAACATTGAAGAAAACTTGTAGAAAAGATATTTAACTCCCCCCACCCCTTGCTCATCTGGCTGAAATAATTTATATTGTTACCAACAGCATTTACCTTTAAAGCACTGTAATATTTGGGTTTGGAGCACATTTGTTCAGCACACCTTACCTGATTTTTCTGTCAGCAGGACTAATTACAGGGCATTTGATTTCTCCTCAGCTGGTAAAATGACTAGTTTGATGACAGTGTCTTAAAGCCTTAAGGCTATTTTCCTGTAGAAGCGTTAGTCCTTACTTCTGGCAGTGACCTAGAAGAAAAAAAGACGCATCAAAAACATGTTATGAAGGATAACCTTATTTTGGCTTTGGCTTAGCAAAGCCTTTGACAAGGTGCTGCACTTCTTCACCATCTGTAAAGCATATCTGGCTATGTAATTATGTGTTTTGCTGAACAGACTCTTCCTTTACACTATTTGATAATTAAATTTGGTTCCTCAAATCTTCCTATCTACACATGCAGAAATCCTACTAGGAATTGATGCCACCACACCTGTGCTAGTTCAAAACACACCAAAGGCTGCTTTCTTTTCCTGCACAGCTCACCCTGTTCATGTTTCCTCCCAGCCCTCATGTTGTGTAGATACACTCCAGGTCTTTCTTCCTCAGGTTTGCAGAACAAAAGTTTTTCATAGACATCATGTTGTTGAAAGTCCTGTAGTGGGACCTGAAGAGGCACAGTCACAATGCTTCCTCAAGATAAAATAAAAACTCATTTGGGTGTTTTTGGGAATGTTATTATAATATTGGCCAGGAGATTTCATTCTCTAACTTCTGAAATATACCCTGGACTCTCCTTCAGTGGCTAGTAACAGTATTCATAAGTTGTATGTAACTACCTTTTTTTCCCCTCTTGCTGGCTATAATTTTTTCAGTATGGGATCTCTATTTTAGGGTTGTATTTTGCACATGTGGAACTTTATTGGATAATGACACATCTGGGGCACACTTTGCGATGTTTCAGTATTTTTTTTTTTGAATAGAGGCAAAAATAGGGGTTTCTATAAATGGGAGAAAGAGACTTTTGCTCTCCTACCTAACTGGAAGTAGGGAAAAAGGATTTTTAATTAAAAATTTGGCTTGACTACTTTTTGAAGTGTGATGTATTTAAGTACTAAGGCACTTTAAGATAAAAATACAGAAGAAAACCACAGGGAGTCTATTTGCAAAGGCTATTTCAGCCAAAGTAGGCATGGTAATGCTTCAGGGATGCCTAGTAATTATGGACCTTGGAGCAGCCAGTATTTTACAAGCACCTTCAACATAAGTTTCATTTCAAATTATTCTCAGTCTAATTGAATAAGTGAAGGAGGCTGTCTCAGGGAGCGACCATGCACTGCTGTGTGAAGACACCCAAATGATGTCATTTGCTCAATCCAGTTTAACTGGAACAGAACCAGAGCACCGAGGGAGGAAGAGGATGAGAGCAGAGTTATGGAAACTTGGGGAGGACACAGCATTAAGAAGAGGAACAAGCAAATGGTGCTGATGGTACACAAATAGATGAGAAAACGGATGGCCTACAAATGCCAAGTTGTAGCCAGAGGAGGTCCTCAGAGACTAGTAAGAGCAGTTGGGACAGCACAAGGAAGAGCTATATTGGAGTTGCTCTTCTCATATTTCAGCCTGCTAGTAATGACTGCATGTTTGGTTAGTCTGCAGAGGAAAGCGTGACCCTCTGCAAGTGGGATCAGGATTGTTTTTAAGAAGGAGAGCTGTGGATGCAGCTGGAAGAGGAAGTGTGATGGTTACCGGCTGCTCATCACATCCTTCCTCCCAGAGGTTTTCATCCTCACAGCTGCCAGCTGAATTGGTCATGTGGATGACCCCACACCTGGTTAAGCAAAAAGGATCTAGGCTAGGTTAATTAGTTTAAATTGTATGTCTTTGGTAACCTGTCTCATGTTGATTGAAAGTAGCTAGAGAATGCTCCTACAGGCCAATCAGTGGGAGGATAACTTCTAGCAGCAGCAGGCTGTAGTGTAGGAGACAGTAACCTCTTCAGGTGCAGTGCTACTAAAAAAGCCCAAGCAACTAAATGGATCAACAGCTGCATGGGTGTTTATAGACAAAGCAAAGGAGATGAGTAAGGAAGCTACTAGGGCAGGCAGGAGAGCTAAACTTTCGGGGTGGGGTATAAAAAGAGAAGTTAGAGGAGGAAAAGAGAAGTTAAAAGTGGGGAAAATAACCCATGTTCTGTCAGTGTGAGGTTTTGATGTGTCTTCTGCAGGGACAACTCCTGAGCCTGTGAAAATTAGGATGTTCTTGTGACTCATTGTAGACGCTCATATAAAATATTTTCTTTTTTAAACTTGGTATGTTAACATTGTCTATGTTAGCATTACAATTGAAAACACTTAGAGACTTATTTGGAAACGCAGTAAGATTTAGCTCCTGTCATCATCTGAAAACTCAAATATCAGATCAACTTCTCAGTGTTGGATGGTGGTTAGGAGTTACATTAATATCTACTTGCTTCTTTTGCTAGTTGTGGGAAGCTGTTTCTCATTCTTAGCCTGTCCTGAAAAGCCACTCCCTATTCTAAAAAGGCATGTAATGTCATTGGTCACCTATCTAGTCGTGGCTCCTCAAGAGTTAATTACCTCTCAAATAATATAATGAGCCAAAATAAAGGAGAACCAGCACTGCTTTGCTCCATGTGCACACCTTGGTGGGTCTGAGTTGTTATAGCGCATCACAGGGGAGATGAGCAGGGAATGGAATGAACCTTTTCTCTAAAGCTACAAATCTTTTGCAAAGTTTTAAGCAATTTCTACTCTGTGTTTTCCACTCCAAATACCTTATGCACTAATGGGACCTATTGTATTTATTCACTTTGGAATTTTTTACAAGAAAAGCTATTAAGAGGAAGGACTCAAACAGTCCAATTTACCATGTATCCGGAGGCTTAACCAAAACTATTATTACATGAAAGAATGGAGGAAATTAAGAACAGGGCCTTCAGAATACCAAATGCCAGTACAATTTTTTTCTTAATCTTCTTTCTGTCTAATTAACTCTGTCAGAGGTTTGAAAACAATCAGGCACTAGAAAGGAAAAAGGGTAAAATAGTCTTACCTAACTCTTTTGTGCATGTTAAATACTTCCATGCTGCATTGCAGGCATCTTCTGGACCGAAACAAAAAATTAAAAATGGCTAACTTGAACTCTAGTGGTGCTTCTGGAAAAATCCTGTTCTCAGTTACTGAAAAGCATAATAAGAGTCTTCTAGATAATAACATAGAGGGCTGTAAAGGTTAAGGAATGATCTGTTTTAGATGATACTACTCAGAAGAATATGACTTTTAAAAAGAAATATTTGTTTGGGTGATTTTTTCCAAAGGCAAACAAATTGTCAGAAATGTTTTTAAGAGACATAGGTTTTTCTCTTTTGTAAGATTAATCAAGAGCAAATTAAATTAGATAGAAATTATAGTATCTTGAGAGCAGATAACCTCTTTGTGTTAGGTTTGGTTACTAGTAACCCGGTTACTTGGTAGTGCTGTTGTAATTTTCCTCCATCCTCCATCCTATTTTTTGCAGTCCATGCCTCATACACTCTCAACATCTGCACCTACTTTGATTGTAGCATAAAGATTGTAGACTTAATATAATTTAATGATTATTGTAGGGAACTTCTGCGTGGATAATGATGAGAGCTGGTAAAAGAAATGACTGTAAATTACCCAAGAGTCAAAACCACGCACTCTGAATGCCTCTGCTTTTAAGCTTGATGGAGTACGTGAAAAATCTTGTTTCCAGCAAGATTTTAATTATCTCATGAAAATCTGCCTCTTTGCATGAAATTCCAGGTGGATATTGAAAAGCAGAAGAGCCTGGAACCTGCTAGTACAGTCATGACTGCAAAGTTAGTAGGCAGTGAGTTTAAATTCACATGTAACCCTGTGCTGACTCCTTTGTTGCAAGAGCAACTGATTATTTCCATCAAGACACAAGCGTCCCTCTTCTAAATAAGCCCCAGTGGCCTCTGATGTGACCGAATGCTTCCGATAGCAAGCCTTTTCTGCTACTGATTTCTGGAGTGCTTGTGTGAGGTTCTGGTATGTGGCCTTTGGGGCAAAAGGAAATGTGAAAAGTACTAATGGTCACCTGTCAACAGAACTTCTCTCTTCCTCTCTGAGTTAACTAAGTATCTCAAGTACACTTGAAACAAATATGACACTTTTTTTTTGCTGCTTAGAAACTCTGGTTCTTTTGCCTTTGGCTGTTAATTTGGAGTATTATTAGTTTTTTATTTTGGCTGGGTTCAGCCTGCTGTTCCAGGCATAGTGGATTCCAGGTTTCCTGTGACAAATTCTAGGAAAAATAGGAAAGGCTACAAATTGCCTCAGCTGGCAAGCTAACAAGAGAAAGCATAATTTGATGGTAAGTCTTACTGCAGTGTCTCTGCCTGTTGAGGGCAGTCACTTTTGTCTCACTGTATGTCTTTTTCTACATGCATAATTTTCTTGTGTCAGGAAAGGCTAAGACCTTCTTATAAAGGGAAATGAGCTTTTTAAGCCTCATTTCTACAAATTCTTATTTTTGAGTTACAGACTGAGAACACGAATAGATGATGCATTGCAAAACAAAACTGAGACATTTGTCGCCACGTGGACCCAGTCTCTTTGATGGGTTAGCTGCAAAGGTACTGACCCCTGTAGGTTTTTTCTCTGTTGTAACAAGATGTTGATTCTTAATGAACGTGGTGGCATCCTGGTTGTGATCTGCCTCATGGCACGTCAGAGTTCTGAATTTTGCTAAGCTTTTCATAAAATTAGGAGGAAGGCATTCATTCTATTCTCTGAAAAGTTTTACAGCTTAAGTGGGAGATACAAGTCAAAAGAAGACTGATTGGATGTTAACAATCATGGGAACTCCACAATTGTTCTATTTTATTTTTTTCAGTTTTCAAGTTTTGTACATTTCGTGTGTTAGGGTGAGGGTTAGAGCAGAAGAGCCAGGAATATGGGAGAGGTGAAGGGAAGTGCTCAGTTCTAATCCTTTATTCTTTAGTTGAGATGTGCTGAGAAAGACTCTCCAGTTAATTAAACAGCTAATGAGAAATGTCCCTTTTGTGACTCTACTTTGAAGCAAATACGAAATCAGACATTTGCGTATGTTGGACTTGTAAATTTATTTCAGGCTTGCGATTACATCAAGGCTATAGATCTGTACAACAACAGCCATCACTGCTTACGCTTGCTTTGAGTGCGCATGCTTCAACTGTGGAGGCCTGAAAAAACCTCTGCCGAGAATGGATTCACAGTGGCATAGCTAGTTGTAGAATATAGTCTTCGAAAAAACATATCAAATACAAAACCAAACCAAATGTTTAGCTCAGGGTGTACAGGCATGCAGTGTTTAAATACATTGTCTCAAAAATATTGTCTACAGCTACACATCCACCATGAATTCAGAACTAGAACTTGGTAGCAGCACAAAGGACGGAGATTAAAAATCTTATGAGCAAATCCCTTTTAAACAGAAAATCTTAATGTAACATGGCCTTTGGCAGTAACCATTTTTCTTTCTGTTTTGGTAGAATCTTTGCTTTGGCTTAGCAAATAAGTATTTAAAAATATTTCTCCATCTTGTTCCTGTCTGATAAGTAGAGTGCAAGTACATTATTTACATGAGAAGGTTCTGTTGGCTTAACAGAACAAATGTGATCCCAAATGTGATCCTGAGTTAACATCGCTGTCTAGATGTCAACAGTCTTCATCGAAGTGTGAATAATAAAAGAAAGATTCTGACAATTTTTAATTGGCTGGTAATCTGTACATTTTCCTTTAATGTCCAGTTACATTTTTATTGCTGTTTTAGTGATTAGTTTATAACTCTTTATCAATAAAAACCACCAAACTGAGAACAGTTTGACTCATTGCTGACTCAAAAGCAGAGTGTCCTTACGGAGTTTCACACTCTTCTCCCTTCCCTGTAAGTTGTTTGGGGGTTGCCCTTTGAAATTTCAACTGTAGGTATTAATAGCCCCTGTGTATAAGAAGTTGATTTATTTAAAAAAAAAAAAATAAGGAGAAACGGTAAAAATAAACAAGCAAATAAGCCCAAGAATTAAGAAAGTCTGTTGTGGACCCATAGTGCTTCTCAGCTGATGAACTCAGTCATTACTATCCTTTAACTATTCAACCGTCTGTGCTTTATGGAAAGGAAAAGGCTTGTTGTCTTATGTTTGCACATCTGCATAATATGTGAATGATCAAAGTATATTGCTGACTTTACAATGTACCTTCAATGTCTGTTTCAAAACTGTCACAAAAAACTTTGCTATTATGACTAGCATCCAAAGAAAAAGTGCAGTAACTTTTGTCCTGAAATCGTCGCTATTTTCATGGTCTATAATGCTCCAGATTAAGATGAGTTAAAATTCTTCAAAAAGGTTTTTAATTGTTGTGGCTTCTAGAATAGTGATATTTATTGCATGAATTCCTAGATTTGACTCGTAAAAGCTTTTAGAAATTTTCCAAATCACCTTGGAAAAAAAAAAGCTTTCTAACTGCCTAACTACATCAGTGACAACTGACAGCTATGGGTCAAAGAATAGAGGGACACCTGGGATCAATTATTGATGTCTGAATTTGATTTTAATCATCTTTGCATGTGAGTGTGGACTAATTTCTTTGTCCTCTGTACAGATGTTTTCATTGGCTGCTAAACAACACTGTTTTGATTTATGAAAGGTCATAACAAATTGTTGCAAAGAGGTTGCAAGATGTTTCTGCAGCTAATTGAATCAAAAATTATTTTCCTTTCTCAAGGTATATCTGGGAAAACTGTGCCACAACATTTTTGTCTATAAATGTGTGTGTGTATATATATATGTACTGTGTCCAGTAGTGTCCATTGTGAAAATCTTCCTACTTCTCACTTAACATACGTGATTCAAATGGCTTAACTATGTACATGATGTTATGTAGATTGATGTGTGAGCTCGATAAAGGGATACAAAGGGATAAAGTGGAACTCGCAAAAGCCAAAATTCTTCCTGTGTGGTTATGTGTAGAGCCACATTCAACAGACTTTATTTTGCTACGTTTCATCACCAGTATTTTTAAAAAATAGACCAAGGACAAATAGTGTATGCTAGTGAGGATGAATTTGGGGTATTTTCCTTCAAATTCACTCAGACAGGTATTTCTCAAGAATAGGGATTGTGTGTGTTCCAAGGAGGAAAATGTGTTCTCTGTAAAATTCTCATAGGTGGTAAATTTTTTGTTTTCCTCCTGGGTCTGCATGATGGATTACTCTTGCATGTTTTGTACCTCCTTTCTCTAAAGACTCTCCATTGCCATCAATACATTTACTCAGTAAAAACAAACCAGGAGAACCCAGGAGACTGAACTGCATGATTAACATTTGCTATTTTTTTTCAGAGCTGATATGGGTTAGTAATGAAGTACTATGAAGTTATCCTCACTAACTCAGTTTCACTTTCATTTTCTCCCCATACTTAGAAAAAGACTGTAGATGGCTGTCCAATAAATTTGTACAGATATTTGTACAGCGGTCTGAAATAATCACAATCTGATTGCAAAGGACCCTAGTCAAAATCTGAAATACGGAAGCCCATCCTGATCTGCAAATTAGTAGGCAAATAAATAACTTTCTTTTTTTTTCCTGGTATAAAGCACTCAGCAGCTCCTACTAAATTATTTGTCTTGTGGGTTGTTGGTTTCCTTTAGAAATATTTGCTGGCTCAGGTAAATTTGGAATGAGCTGTTGAATGCATACTAAATTTCTTCAATATATTTGCCATTTTAAAATATTTCCTCAAGAGCTCCAATAAAGGAGTATACAAATTATTTCAAATTTTTCTCTAGCAATTTTCTGAGAACACTTTGTTTGTTTTCCTCAGCAGGCAGAGTTCAGGACTTTACCTTGCATTAAAGTTATAGTGTAAAACATTGATGTGATACTGTATTTTCGAAAAATAGAGAGGTTGCGCCAAGTATAGGGATGAGAGGCAGAAACCTCTTCAATCTGAATTCATCAACTGGAAAATAAACTATGCCTGAGCAGTTATGATGGAGAAACAATCCTTAAAAATGGAAAATAGTCTTTGTTCTTTTATTGCATTTCGTTTACAAGATGAACAAGAACCAACAGGGCAAATAGCGGCTCTTAAGCGATTCCATTTGCTTTATATTTATAGTTTTACAAAAAATACAAATCCCTTCCTTTGGAAGGATTTATATAGCCTCTTGCCATCCCTAGGGCAGCTATATTGTACAGGATCTTACCCTTTCTTGGCAAAATTTGCTGTGCCTTAGTCCAACAATAAAACAAAGGGTAAAAGCAAAATGAATGATTTCTAGAGAATTTGATTCTCCAATTAATAAAGTCTTATTCTAAAAAAATCTCCGAGGTTTAGAACTCCCACTCTGAAATCAGAACTAAAACTTATGTTAGATATCTATTTCCACTGAAGGTAGGTTTTATTGTTTCTGGGGTTCATAGATCTGTATTTTCTGTTTTTTCAACAAATTTACTTATGGATTCAACTTCTTTATTCTTTCTGCCAATGATATAACAGCAAAAATTCCACTGTTTTGAGACTTTTTAATTGGTGGCACCTGATGTGTGGTATAAAATCCTGGCAAAATGGGAAACCTCCTTTGACTCGCTGAGAAGGGTCTGAGTTTTGAGGTGCTAGGTCTGGCCAGATTCTCTTGCAAAAATAACTTCACAGGTGCTGTGCAGGACAGCTGCCCACCCTGTTTGAAGGAGACTGGAGGATGGAAAATCTAATGATGGTGTTCAGCCCTAAACAATGCAAAGGTGATGCAAAAAAAGCCATGGGTAGGGGATGAAGCTGACCTCTCCCTTTCAGGCTGTGACATTTGTTCACTTGTGTAGCCTTGAGGAATTCATGGGGCCCTTTCTGATGTAGCCTAAATGTGTTGGAAACAGCATTATTTCTTTACCACCGCTCACAATTGAAGCTAGCCAGGGCACCGGTGGTTTCTCCTAGGTGTGGATCTTGTTACTGTGATCCATGTGTATGATACCTTAAGACAAGATAACTCCATGTAGAACATAACCATAAACCTCTCCAAATATGAGGTGGTAGTAGTATAGTTTATGAGCACCATATGTTATTGGTGCTCTGTGATATGTGTCATCTGCCTGGGGTTTGAGTGCTGTTTGAGTTGGTGCTTTGTATTGATTTGAAATATCACCGTTTCTGAGGCTGTAAAGCTGCAAAAAAGTTGGTGTCAACAGTCTTACTCCTCTAAGGATCATGTTCTTTGTACTGTTGCCTATTAAATACTCTGATTCTTCAAAAACACTCTTGCCCCTTCTCCAAGGAAGAATTAATCTGAATTTGACGAACCAGTGAGCATGTTACTGTTAGGAAATTTTTGCATCCCAGTTGCAGAGTATGTTCTTTGGATTCCCACTAATTTGTCACACTCAAGATCTTGTTACAGGCAAAAGTAACGCACCTTATATGCAAAGCCAAGAATTTAACATTAGTATAATTAAAATCTTAATTGTCTAATCAAAGGATTTTTATTACTCCACTTACAATAATACTGACACTTATACTTCAAAGTAAATACAGCTAAAATGATGCATACACATGTTTTCTAGTATCTACCCCTTTCTCTAATGTTATAACTTACCTTTCCACTGGCACTCTGGGTATCAAGGTCAATGTTTTCAATCTCTGAGAAAGGGGAAGTTTCTGGTAAGTTGTCTGTGTCCTGAGTCCACGGAGAATTCTTTTTCATTGCTTTAGGATCCACTTGCAGGCATTTTTATGTTTGCTAACATAATCTGCACCTATCTTATTCTTCACTGGTCTGTAATTCCACATTGCATTTGAATTTACTATATACAGTGGTTTTGACATATGTTTGAGACTTTTTCTTTGCTCTCTTGCTTACCCCTACAGCTGTTTTTACCCAGCTTCCAAGGGCACATCCCTCTCCTGGGTAGTCACTGACCACTGGTTACCAGTAGCTTATATCCCTGGGACATCTGGAATCATCCTGTGTCCATACTGACAAAGCTATGCTGCTGTCCTATGCCTTCCATGTGCGTTTCGGTTTAGTATCCCAAGTAGTACTTGTTATTGCCATCTGATACCTAAAAGTAAGCCTAGCACCATACAGTTACACAAAGCTAAACTAAAGGTAAAGTGGAGTAAGTAATAGTCACCTAATAGTAGTTAGATAATTGCTCTCATAACTAAACAAGCTCAAACACAGCCCCAGGCAGGCCCAGACTGACACGTCCTGGGAGCTCTGCTGGTAGCATAATGCAAAACCAAGGATAATGCTTGTCCTGTTACAAGCAACGGCAACACCATACTTACTGGACAACGGGGCTACAATAGAGAGATGGCAAATGGCAGAAACCATGGTGTTTGGGATTACTGAGAGGAAAAGCTGGGCCGGGTGATGAAGGAGAAGTGTGCGTCTGATTGGACATGTAGGGGTGAGCACAGCATGAGGAAAGAAATAAGGCGTTGACATCAGTTGGCTTTTGTGAGTGTTATCTTAGCGTAGAGACTTTTCTGGTATGACCTCAGTTTTAGAAAACAGGGTGTTTGATGTGTCTCAGTTACAAGACTGTGAGTTAGCACGATGTAGACCAAATACTAAAGAACAGCCACCTCCAGAAGTTTTAAAGACTGTCCTCAGTATGCCTTGCTGCCACCCAGTGCTTCTTGGAGTGCCTCCTCTTTGTGTTTTCTGTAGTAGGCAATAGCAGGTCTGTGGTCTGCTGAGACTTCCTCCCATATGGGCGGGGAGTGTGATCCCCATAGGTCCTGTTCCACTAGTTACACTGAAAAAGTGTGCTTTGCTTAAGTGAAATACTTTAACCAAAGCAATCACCATGGGGACAAGTGAGACTTTCAAAGCACTGCAGGTCTGTATGACCTCTGAGTATTATTGCTCTTTACCTATTTTTTTTTATTTTCTTTTATTTTGAACAAATACTGAGTCCATTGAAAACTTGATTAGTATTTGTAGCAAATGGAAATACTTCTCCTTGAAACACATGCACCACAGAGGGTATTTACCAAGTAGACGTTTGGCCAGATGATGATATCTCATTCTGTTTAGCAGCCATTCATGCTGCATGATTGCACTAAAATGCCGTCCATTAAATGGAAGTACTGATTCCTCTTCCCTACTGATGATGTCATAAAGACAAAATAACTAAAAGTGCTAGTTTTAGAAGCTATTTTTGGAGCACAGCTAAAGACGCATGTCAAACTGAGTGAGGTATGACACAGCTTCTCCTGAAAATGCCCTTTGGCAGATGGTTTGAATGCATGCCTACTCAATCTAACTGGGGATGTCTCAGGTAGCTCTTGTAGGGAAACCTTTCAGACTAAAGAATCTCCTTTTGTGTGCCAGGATCTCCTCTCAGGCAACTAAAAGACTGAGCAGAACATGAAGAGGCATTGATACCAACACAAAAGATACTAGACATTGTTAAGGCTTTGGGATTGTCTCTAGAGAAAGAAGCCCACCCAGAAATCTCTTCTGAACACTGCAAGCACATTCCTGAGCTACCATGGAGAAACGAGTGCATGGAAAGGGCTCATAAATCTCAGTGCATGTTGTACAGCATTCGGAACCCTCTTTTTCTGCTGGCCACTCTCACAAACTGTGCTAGAGATAAGCTGCGTATCACATGTATTTTTTTCTGTAGCTTGTCCACCATCTCTCTTGGGGGGGAAAAATCTGAAAGCTAGCTGACCATGTTGGTTAGGGAAATCTCTTCAGCAATGTTTCCACTGATTTAACCAGTCCGGTTTCCAGCACAGCTTCAGCCAGAATGTGGTTAGCCTGGCACTATTGCAGCTGCTGTTTGAGAACAGCAATAGGAAAGGATTGTCAGTAGTTTGAAGACCAGCTTGGTATTTTGGACACCAAGCTAAAAATCCCTGTTCTGCCACAGACTTCTAAATTGCTTCAGTACCCTATCTGTAAAATGTGAGCAACTGTACTTTTTTATAACCAATGTCTTGCAAGGGAAAATAAAATTACTAAATGTTCTGAAAATTTGGGTGGGAAAAGAAACCGTAAAACATATTTGATTGGAAAACCTTTCCTTTACTTTCTTGAAAAAAACACCCAAACAACTTTTTATGAACTTATCAGTGATTCTTTTTTTGTGCTTTTTTTTCCCTCCCCCTCAACCAGTCATTGTGTCAACAGTTATGACCAAAGTTGGACGCACTCTGAAGAACCTAGTAGGACAGTGGAGTTAAAAAATTTTAAGAAATCCAGGACCTGGAATTCATTGCCACTAAATTATAACCCTTTCAAGAAATACTTTGAGAAACATGGGAACTGATGAGACTGTTCTTTAATGAAGAAAATCAAAGATGATGAGTTCTATAGGCAGTACTGAGCTAGCTGTCAGTAATTAGCTTCAGATGAGATTGTTGTCTTTAATGTTGCTTGACTATTCTTGGATGAGTTGGAACATACGATGAAAGTGTAATTACAGCCTTTGATATTTTGGTGGATGTCTCAATGCTTCCTGGAAGTAGTCCAACAGGTTGTTTGGCCAAGTGGTTTGTGGGATAGCCAGCTGCCTATACAAATAAGGGAAGAAAGAGAAAACTGTTAATTGTTCATGCTGTAAAAGGTCTCCTCACATACATTTTATGATGTGGTATTTTAAATGCATATAAGGAAAAGTCAATCTAATGAAAGAACAAATGCTTTTTGTCTTTTATGTGGATTGTGTTACTTGTATGCTTATTGTACTTTTTAAAGTTCAGGCTTTTTAATGCTGATTATTAAAGCAATAAGTTCAGTGTGTCTGGGGTGGGGAAAATGAACACTTTAAAGAATACAGTTTATGAAAGTGGATTCTGATAGGATGACATCCTGATCTCTAAATTGGAAAAGAATGGATTTGATGGGTGGACCACTTGGTGGATAAGGAACTGGGCTAGATGGCTGCACTCAAATGGTTGCAGTCAATGGCTCAATGTCCACATGGAAACCCGTGATGAGTGGCATTCCTCAGGGGTCAGTACTGGGACTGGTGCTGTTTAACATCTCTGTCGGTGACATGGAGAGTGGGATTGAGTGCACCCTCAGCAAGTTTGCCAACGACACCAAGCTGTGTGGCACGGTTGACATTGCTGGAGGGAAGGGGTGCCATCCAGAGGGACCTTGGCAGGCTTGAGAGGTGGGCCTGTGCAAACCTCATGAAGTTCAACCAGGCCAAGTGCAAGGTCCTGCACCTGGGTCATGGCAATCCCAGGCACAAACACAGGCTGGGCGGAGAATGGATTGAGAGCAGTCCTGAGGAGAAGGACTTGGGGGTGTTGGTGGACGAGAAGCTCAACATGAGCCGGCAATGTGTGCTTGCAGCCCAGAAAGCCAACCACATCCTGGGCTGCATCAAAAGAAGCGTAGCCAGCAGGTTGAGGGAGGTGATTCTGCCCCTCTACTCTGCTCTGGTGAGACCCCACCTGGAGTACTGCATCCAGCTCTGGAGTCCTCAGCACAAGAAGACGTGGACCTGTTGGAACAGGTCCAGCAGAGGGCCACAAAGATGATCCAAGGGCTGGAGCACCTCTGCTATGAGGACAGGCTGAGAGAGTTGGGGTTGTTCAGCCTGGAGAAGAGAAGGCTCTGAGGAGAACTTGTAGCAGCCTTCCAGTACCTAAAGGGGGCCTACAGGAAGGATGGGGAGGGACTCTTTATCAGGGAGTATAATGATAGGACGGGGGGTAATGGTTTCAAACTGAAGGAGGGTAGATTTAGATTGGATATTAGGAAGAAAATCTTTACTGTGAGGGTGGTGAGGCACTGGAACAGGTTGCCCAGGGAAGTTTTGGATGCCCCATCCCTTGAAGTGTTGAAGGCCAGGCTGGATGGAGCTTTGAGCAGCCTGGTTTAGTGAGAGGTGTCCCTGCCCATGGCTGGGGGGTTGGAATCCCTTCCAACCTGAACCATTCTGTGACTCTTTGAATGTTGGGTTTGTGCATGTATAAGTATTGCTACTCTGGGATTACATCAGGGCATTGCAAACATGAATCAGGGCTTTAGTGTTTTAGAACCAATTATGTATCATTTCAATCTGGCTGTTTAGTGAAGCTGTAAGCAGTTTTAAAATAAGATCTTGAATTCAGAGGCACTTACAATTTCAGATTTCTCTGTCAGATTTGCATGTAATAAGACTTCAAGTAGGATATAAATTGGAAAGCATGGACTAGGTCTAGTAAGTAGTTGAAAGAGAAAAAAACATTTTGGAAACTGGGAAAGATAGTGGCAGAAATGAAACAGAAGCAGCCTTATAGCTGCTGTGATTAGGTGGAAAGAAGCAGGGAGTAATATCCCAGATTCGATTCTACAGAAGCTCTACGAAGCCAGGGAAGAGATAAAAAATGTCTCCCCTGGGTGAGCTACCTTAAAACAGTGTCAAAGTATCTGGGAGGCAGATGTCCCCACTGAAACACTGGATCACCAACCATCACCTTGTTGTGAAGGGCAACTTCAGCTCTTTGGAGGCGGGGGGAGGTGTCAGCAGGTGGAGATCTGGAGAAAAACACCAAACTTAGTTATAACTCAGGTACAGTAAGTGGGAACTGTGAATAAACCAGATGCCAGCATGTTTGAACCAGTGTTCTGGAGACCTTTGCCCATGATATATTTCCCTTATGCTTTGCTGAATGTCTATGGAGAAGGATGGAGTGAAGGTGCTCTCTGTAAACTAGTACAGAAAGAACAGTCAAATGCTGAAGTAACTTGTTTAATCAGGGTCATGTAATGAGAATTGTTGCTCCTTGTTACAATAAGCAGATTAATCTTTGTGATAAATCCTTTGACAGTAGAGTTGGTGTTGCTGTTCTGAATTACACCTGTTTAGAACAGCTGGCCTGTAATACTTGAAGTCTAGGTCAGTAAGTTCTGGAGGTATTTCAGAATTATATTTTACAACATAAAATTTAGACAATTTGTCTTTGTCAATTTAAACAAAATCGGATGACCTCATGGGAATCAGTCATAAGCCTTAATTTCATCTGTGATTAACTGGACTCTTTTTTTCATAATACCTTTTGATAATTGACATGCCTGAGATATTCAGAACAGCAGATACCTTCCCACAGCAACTCCCACTTCCATCTTACAATTTAGGAAGTGAATGCAGCACTCCACATTCCTCACCTTATATTTTCAGGTGGCAGTTTGTAGCTTCAGGGGTATGGATGAGGATCTGGGATCAACAGCACATGGTTACATTTTCATTCTAAGAGGCTGGAAATTTTCCAGATATGTTTGGAAAGAGAATTTACCTCGGGCGGGTCTGTGGTAATGATTACTATTCTAATTGTCTTTCCAAGGATTTCTCTTGCATTTCAAAAAACAAATGGTCCTACTTTCATTGGGCAACATCTTGTTTCTTGCAGTAATTGCCAGAGGATGGGGGGAAAGAAAGAGGGAGGATGGTTGCTACCTGGAAATCTTAGCAGAAAATTGAATTTCACGCGGACTTAAGCTCAGTACATTAGGAGGTCTTTCATTATTAGCACACAAAATTACCACCTGTTATGCAACTATGGCTTTAGTCTAATGAATATCTATGTATTCAAACCATACCTGGTTAATTGAAGTTACCAGCTTTAATTAAGATAACTTAAAGCTAAACTCCACTCCCTGCCCTTAGGTGAAAATCCATGGGCTTCTCCTTCTCTTCCTCCCCCTCCCTACTCTACCTCTCCCTTTTCAGATAAGTTTTGAATACAGTATTTTGGAAAATCCGTACATAGTAAGTGCATAGCTCTGAAATTAATTATCTTTGGGTTTACGTTCCTTAGATATTTCAAATTATCATTATCTCAAACGGATCCCAGATCTGAAACTGTTTGTCTGTGGGTGACAATGACGAATGTAAAAGCATTCAGGTGAGATGCAGAGGGAAGAATTAGGGAGAACAATCTACAAGTCAATTGTGTCTGTAGAAACTGCATCACTAAAACCTATGTCAAATGCCGCTTATATAGGAAGACTTTTGCAAAGCTCTAAAAAAACCCCTTAGATATAATTTTCAAGCACTGCATTTTAATCAGCATGGGGAGTGAGGTGAAAAATTAAAATGAAATCAATAGTTGTAACATTTTTGGAAAAGTTTCAGCTAATGAAAATAGGAACCCTTTTTGCTACTGTTTTGCTGAGTATGCTTATTGGGTCTTTTGTTAAATAAGATTGTGTAATTGAGGATAAGTGTGTGCTATTGTATTTTTATTTGCTCATAATATTACTCTTCCTGTACACAATAAGAGGATGACATGAAACTAGTTGTTTGAATGCACAAGTGAGTTTGCTGATGAATGAAAGACCTCAAAACTCAAATTAGTAATGAAATCAAACAGGCAATGCAATTTAAAAGATAAAGCCTTAACAGAATGCGTACAGTATATGTAATAATTAAATTCATAGCAAAAAGAAAATCTAACAGTAGGTGTAATCACCGACATTAAATTTGTCTTTGTGTGAGACTGGGGGGTTTAATAAGTGACTAACTCTATCAGTTTTCTCTTAGCCATGTATATGGTGGTGGCTATGCTGGATGACTTTCATTTTTCTTGCCTCTTAGACTGGAAAATGATAAATAATGCACCCTCTGGCATGAATTTCTATTTGCGTGTATTTGGCATAACACAGGAATCTTAGAAATGAGTGAACATATCTCTCACATCTGGAACATGTCTAAATTATCACCAATAACGTCCCAACTACAAATGGCTGAACAAGACAGTAAGGCATTCTGTCAAATGTAGTCCAATTCCTTCTGCCGTTAAATGAACAACCACCAAAACCCTGAAGTTGTTACTGTTCCTAAAGTCCTATTTAAAAACAAAGCAACCAAATTCAGAATAGTGGCTAGTTTCTAGCTACGAGTTGGCTTGATTTTAAATTGGTTTCAAGAGAGCCTTATCCCTGTGCTCAAGCCCATGCATAATAGATTACGTATTCTGTAATAACGGAAAAGTTTATACTCTGGTGATGCTCTGTTAAAATGCGCCTGAGACCTTATGGCTGTGCTTAGTTGAAGTCATTCAGTCCACGGACTTGCTTAGTGTCTGAAAAATATTCCCCTCCCAAGATGCACAGAACCATGCCTAGTGCTTCTCCTACCCTGCGAGCAGGTGGCCAGCACATTGGTGCAAAACGTCCAGCCACGGTGCTGTCTTCAATTAGGACGCATTCAAAGCTGACTCATCTGTTACTATGGGGCTCTTGTCAACCTGGCTGCTTTCAACCCGTAAGTGTTAATGTGTAGTTACCGCAGTGCAGTTGTCAATCATTCACACCAACATCCTCATGGCAAGGATTTGCTCCATAGGGTAAGCAGTGGTGCTGTGGGGATGGGACTGCCTCATCCAACCTGCAAAACTGAGGACCACAAATTTGTTTCATGCATCTGTTCCTTTTATTTTGCATGGACTGAGTAACAATTTACCACCCAATGAGATGAAGGGGTATATCCCATGCCTGTTGTGTTTGGATACCAGCACAAAGATGAGATGGTCTGTGGTGAAGTCTTGTGGTTTAGGAAATTGTACTGCCTATTATATTTTTCCAGCAGGGTAAATCAAAGAAATAAATAGAAAATAAGTGATTTTTTTAAAAACATTTCATTTTCCATAACCAAGGTCGTACTCGGAGCAATTTATGAGCATGCCTTAGTACTGTGCTCTCCACCCCACCCCCTGTGCGGTTTGCTGCTCTCTCCCATTTTTTAGGAGCAGAGAGATGGGGGCTGGTTGATTTCGTGGACTTTAAACCATTCTCTGGAAGCCTTTTTACTACTGCTAGCACCCCCTCTTTCTTGTGTAGATTCATTGCAGCTGTTTGTGGTACAGCATCAGCCGCTTCTCAGACCCTGTATTTGAAAGCATGCCCTTCTGCAGCCCAAAGGCAAATTAGTCCATCAACTTAATTCTTATGGGATTGTGGCTCGTGATTGCTGGGCTCCTGCCACAGAGGTGATTTAATATCTTTTGAGCCTATGTGGATCAGGGTTGATGGAAGGTCATATCCCAGCTCAGTGAGTTCTCACTTTGTTTTTTCCCCAGTTTAGGCTCTGGTGACACTGATGCAATCCTCACCTTTTATTTTCCTTTCCTGTTCCCTACTTCTGGCTCTTGTAGCTTTGTCTAGACTCCAGATATGGATGGCATAGGAATAATGGGCAAGTGTGCATCTGCATGCACACACACGTTTTGTGTCTTATAAACTTTGCATTACCTATGTGAAGCACCCCTGCTTGAATGAATAGTGCTAAATCAAAACAGGCTGTGAGAGGGGAACAACAGGAAATGAAAGAACGGCTAAGATAAGGTATTCGGCTGCATCAACTGGTTTAATAAAAATGTTGCTGGTACCTCTCTCCATATATGCTTTGCCTTGCCTTATATCCTTAGCTCATCACAGCTAGAACAATGTGGTGACTACAAAGCACATTGGGAGGTGGATTTAGGGGGAGAGGGTTGCACAGGGAAGGAAATGTTACCTGAGCAAGTATCCTAACCCACTGAGCCTGTCAGAAACACCACGGCCCGTAGTTGCCTGCTGTGCCTTTATGCCCAGATGTCACTTTTAGTTCTGCACAAGTGCCGGTTATGGCATTGAGAGGGGAGGCAAAGTGAAAAAGGGCCTGTGGGCCATCACTCTCTGCTCTGTGCTGCTGCAGGTGTTGCTGTGAGAGCACAGGCATTGGCCTATTGATGCAGCAGAGTTATTCATCTGCTGAAAGCAGCTAGCAGTGTTTCTGCTGGCTTTGAGGGTGTGTCTATAGCCCTGGTTTCATTTCTATGACACCTTTCCTTTACTGGCTGCACGAGAAATAGCATTCAGATCTTTTTTGTCTTGTTAGATCACTTGCACACATGCACACAGAGAAGACATTGTCTTCTTGTTGTTTTACTTGATTAGTATCTGCCGTGGTTATGTCCCTGTAGGTCTAGGTCTCTCAGAGATATAGAAGGTGAGATGATTTGGTGAGTCCTAATTAAATAGCGAAGCCATTTTCAAACCCAGAATTTTTAGTGATTTATACTTAGGGTAGGGTATGCACTTCAAATATATTTTCACAGGAACGTTAAACTTTCATAAGCCTCTGCATTTTCTGCTGCAAACGTAAAATGCATTTATTCAACTGGCTTTGTCTTCTGCATTGTGTGCAAGGGTGGGAAAACCCAAATCTTGCTAACACAAAACATACCCTGCACACTCACTTGTTCCCCTGGCAGCAAGATGAGAGAGGGAATGAACTGCATATGACTGGTATTAGTCACACTGATTACTACGTCCTACTGGAAGGTATATTGCTCTGAAGAGGCCATTACAGGGAATTACACCCGCACAGAGCAGGGCTGCTCACCCCAAAATATAATGAACTTTCTCTGTCTGGTCTAAGAGAAACAGTAGTGAAACTAAACTAGTAACAGCAGAGTATTTAAGACTAATGGACAAAAGTAAAAATGCTTGGAAGTCTTACTAGGTGCTAATTCTGGGCTTCCCTTGGTCACCTTCTACACCTCTTCTGTTCTCCTTTCAGTAGAGCATCTCTTTTTCTTTCTACAGACTTTTCTTTGCTTATTCTTCTCATTCGTTTGCCTCTCTCTTTGTGTCTGCTTCATCCCAATGTAAATTATTATTGTTTAACTGCCCTCTCTGGTTTTCTGCAGAGTGCTGGTTTCTGTCTAGAGCCATTTTTACTCTTTTAGTAGGATGCCTTGCACAGTGGGGTCCTCTCTACTGATGGGGCTCCAGGGCTCAGTGGTAATGAAAATAATAAAGGCATGATACTTCATCATAATTTGCTTTTATGTTGTTGTCAGTAATCGGGTCAGTGTAATGAGCAAAAAAAGTAGACCAATTGCCATGTTTTGATACTTTGAGCCTGGTTTGTAACAATTATCCGGCAAAAGAGCTTTTTTAATGCAGGTTATATGGAAACCACTTGGCTGACAATATAACCAGACCCAAAGAAGCCAACCTAATGGCACCCAGATGCTCCACAAAGTCATTGGCTGAACTGAGTATGATTATACAATCATTTCTTCCATATTAACTAGCCTGCGACCGAATATATTCCTTGGTGATCTTCCTTACTGCACGGCTATGTAAAAATTCCTGGAGCTGCAAAAGCTTTTTCCCTTGGTGTAGGGACAAACTGTGCACAAGCATGGCATCCTCATGCTATAGGAGTGGCTGCCAGGCTGGATTTTTTACTGTGGTATGGTTGGCCTGCCACAGCTCAGTCTCGTGAAACCAGCTCTTTGCGTTGCCATAGCCAGGTGTGCTAAGAGAGGCTTATGGCTTGTGCTCCTGAAGTGTTGTAAATTAGGCATGGTGAATTAATATAGTAGTGAATCTAACCCAAAATTTTAAAAGTGACCATAAAAGCCATTTTGTTATGTTGTAGGGTTTGAGGGTTTTTTGGGGGTGAAACGTAACTATGTTGATGTTCGTTCTCATCTGACAGGTTGTAGTATAATTAGCACCTATAGTAGTGTAAGCTTGGTATTCTTAGGTAGTTAAATCAAAAACCTGAACTCAGTTCTATGCAGGTGGAACAAAAGGTGAATTGATTTTAAATACAGGGCTTTTTGATTTCATTTAAGTGTCGCCACTCAGTCTTAATTTGTTCTCCTCTAGGATGTATTTAGATTTTTAAGCAACTAATCTAGAATAGTTAATTAGTCAGAGATCTAAATTTAATTTGAATTTACTTCTAGTATTTAAAAAAAAACTCTTAATCTCTGTGGCACTGCAATCTGGAGAGATTTTCTTTTAAAGTTCATTTATATGTATCACCTGAGTTAAAACAAACATTGTTTTAGAAAACTATGAAAATGTATGAACATGTTTGTGACTTGAAAGTGTGCATTAGTTAGCCATGCTTTTCCATCATTCTGCGCTGGTATCCCCTAATGACTTCATTTAGAAATTGGTGTCATGTGTTCCCCATTGACTCACTAAATCTGTGTTCTCATGGGTGCTTAAACTGTCAGTGTTTATATTGAAACTGTTTACTTATTTGGGGAAGGGCTCAAAAAATAATTTGTTGTAGCTGTTATTCTGTTTTGAAAATAAATAAAAAAATCACAGTTTGGTCAGATGCCGTATAGAAAACCGGTATATACTATTAATTTTTTTTCTACATCCTTTAGGCATCTGAACCTGCTACTAACTGAATAGTCTATGACAAACGACTGTAAAATCGAATTGCATGTATTTGGGCTAGATAGACATAGTAAGAATAAAATGCAATGAACATAAAAAGAAATGGAAAAGGGTAGGGTGTAACTATCAAAAAAAAAAAAGAAAAAAAGCTTGCATTCTCTTAGGGCTTGACAGCATAGCCTTTCTTGAGCCTTTTAAAAAGTGAAATGACAGGAAAGTGATGCAAGTAGGGCTGATATGTGGGCTTGTCCCTAGCCATGCTAGCTGGATATGAAAAGGACTGAGAGCACATGAGGAGATCCCAAAAGACTTTCTGAAGATGCTCTGTTTTCTTCTCAGCGGAAACACTTCCACTTTCTTATCTGGACTATGGCTACATAGTCAGGGTTTTTTTTTTTTTTACGATGAGGATGGTGAAACACTGGAACTGGTTGCCCAGAAAAGTTGTGGATGCCCCATCGTTGGACATGTTCAAGGTCAGGTTGCACGGGGCTTTGAGCAACCTGGTCTAGTGAAAGAAGTCCCTGCCCATGGGACATTTATTGTATCTGTAAATACAAGAACACAGGTTCTTCAGGACCCTGCTGTGCAGAGGGACTGTGAAAGTGTGTCTTCTCCCTGTCGTTTTTTGGCAAGCTGTTCTTAGCATTCAGCAGCCTGCAGGTGATGTGAGTAGATGAGGTCCTCATTGCATTCATGAAGGATGTGGATGAGCTGTTTTGGCTGGGTGTGCCAGTACAGTGCTGGCCTGGCCTGCGGGAACTGGAGGAGAAGTGTTCACATGGGATTGGGCGGAATATAAACTGGGAGAGGATTGACTGTGTCTATTTGTGCCCATGCCAATGGGCCTGAAAGCTTTTCTCCCCTGCTAGCATTAATTACTCTGACTGCTTGCAGAGAAAAGTTGAAGTCCCTTTAAACCTTTTTCTCCCCCCCCGCCCCCGTAGGCTGAATAAGCCACCCTGTTTTTAAACATCCTAACCCTCTGTTCTCTTATTTGTTCTGGTAGCTCTGTTCTGGTTTAGATAAACATTTTATGAGCTTGGCTGACTGTAAGTGTACACAGTCTTCCAAAAGAGGCCTCACTAGTGTCTTATACCTGGACACAAATGCTTGTCACTGCTGCAAATTCCTCAAGGCACATCCAGAGTTAGATGGCATAAACAAGTGAGAGTCACCCTGTGTTTGGAAAATGTAGCCAGGTCATTCTGTCCTCTGCCGTTTCCATCTGTGGAGCTGTCACAGTGGAAATCTGTAGTAATCCTCTTCCTGATTTTCTGCATTTTTGCATCATTGTTATTGGTATCATGCTATCCCTAAGATCACTGATTTTTCTTTTTCCCCTGAGGATATTCCTGCCCTCCAGTGCACTTACACTGCTGGCAGACTCACTAGTGAATTATTCCTGTTTGTGAAACTGTCACAGAATGAAAATATTTGGCTCAAAGATTGAACGCTTGAGGAGCTGCACTAGTAACCTCCTTTTAGCCTCATAGTTTCAGTAGTTCCCCACAATTAGTAATCATGTCTGCTATCTCTTTTACAGTCCTGGTGCTAATCTCCACTTTTAGCAGTTGAATTAGTAACTTCCCATATGGCACCATATCAAATGTTTCAGTGAAGTCCAGTGGATTAGATTTTCTTTGTTTCTTTTGTCTAGAAAAGGAATTACCATATCAGATAAGATAAAGTATGCTAGCTGTCTGAAATACATTTATGAGCTTGTCTGAGGAGTCAAAGGGATGGCGCTACCATCTGTGGGATTATGACTTACTGACTTTCGAGGGTTCTTACTGATTTTTGGATAAGAGCTATGCTAATAAGCACCTCAAGCAGAATACTTTGCATTTTTATTGTTACTGTTGCCTAAACGTTACCTGTAATCTGCTTTCATTATATTGTTAATTTTTTACCCTTACTAACGTTGGTTAACCGCTTGGGTTCAGTTTCATGGGGTTTTGTCTACTCCATGTTAACTTGGATATCCAGTGGCAATATGATAGTAGCTGCTGTGTGAGTGGAGGAAAAATATGCAAAATGTTTAGAAGACTTACCTTTAGTTTACTGTGCAGTAGGAAAAAGTCTCTATTTTTGTTACTTGAACTATAAAATAACTACTAAAAACCACTTGGCTCCAATCTCTTGGTTTAGTTTCTCTGATACCCTTTCTAAAAATAAGACCTGCATCGTAGCTTTTGCATCACCTGGTCTAGTCGTCATACCCACCAACTTCCTACTGAAGTCTTTATTAAGAGGCACAGTGGTTATTTGTCCTAAGGCTGCACAGCCTTTGCTCTCAGTCTTTTAACAGGGAATTTTAAGAGGGAGTATGAGTCTGTGAAGTCTTGGTAACAGAGACAAACTTCTATTGAAGAATTAAGAGAAACTATTTCCACTGTCTACCTGGGATTCTTTAGTAGTTGCCTAAAATTATCAGCTTGGCAGTAACCAAGTATCATTCTTTGAAAAACAGTGTTTATTCATAAAGGTCTGAACAGACTTGCATCAGTGTAATGCAGGCAAATAAAGGAAATACTGCAAGTATCCTTCCAGGGATTGATAAAACAAAAACCCAGAAAACATCATATTACACTTCAAATGAACAAAATAAGTATTCCTGTAAATAAATGGCCACTAAGTAGTCTTATAGCAATAAAACCACAGATTGGAGTCACCTCTCTCACTATAAACCTTACAATTTTCAGTGACAAATATAATAATGCTTTTGCTTGTTAATGCCATCATGATATTGCTGATGTTTAAGACTCAACAATGACTTTTCTGAAGAAGAATGGAGCCAGTTGTCACATTGATGAAAATTAGTCTGGATAAATCAGGGTTCAGTGATCATCTCTCATTTTTCCATCCACGATGAAGTGGTATAGTGTTGTCCAAGCTGCCAAATCTCTTTTCAAAAGACTGTCAGATTGTCCAATGACTTTCCAATTTTTTTGAGTAACATTCTCATTTTCATGGGAAAACACTAATGGTTTGTGCAGAGAACTAAAATTGGATGCAATAGAATTATTCTTGCAAATACAGCACTTAACTCTCCATGTGCATCAGTTCAACAATGGGAGCATTGAAAGCTCCTTGTGCAAATGTTAAGTGTGAAAACCTACTTGGCTTTTGCAGAAGGTTCCCCCTGCATCTACCTCCTGAGATTCAGAAGCTGACATCTGTTTTGGTTCCTTGACCGACTGTTTCATTGAGAATACAATCAGTAAAAGACTATAATTCTTTATCATTTATTCCTAGTGGTAGTTTGCTGAATACAAAAGCACATGCACTTGTCCATGTGACTAAATGGTGAAATAGTTAAATATTGAACCGCAGAGAATCATTAAACATGAGAAGATGTAATACTTAGACGTAGACCTGCATATTTGAGGCTGGAAGGTATCTTTTTGTGTGTATGTGTCTGTATGTTTGTTGTGGGGAGGAAAATTTTACATCTCTGGACAGGTTCCTTACCAGATGTTTCTTACTACATCAGATGATTGAGGAACCAAAGTACATCTGGCTATTAAAATATCTTTATATGGTTACATGATTTATTCAGAAAGCATAGTTGAAACTCGTAAGTTTACAACTATGTGAATAGCTCTTACCAGTATCTGGATAGAGATAGCAAGCTTTGGAACTTAAATTGGACAACAGTGCTGTTCTGTGCTTACTTACAAGGCATGTTTGTTTATTTTTAAGATTATTACATTCAGGCAGCCTTCTATTTACTTTATGCTATTTTGGGATTTTTGCTGAGAGTCAAGAGACTTAAATAAACCCAGAGTCTCTATGGATTATAGTTATGTACAGTTTTATACATACTGGAAAGCCATAAGCCTTCAGGCTGAGATAACTGCATAATAAACATATATTTTATGAAATAATACCTTTAACACATGTTGCTTTAAAAAAAAAAAACAAAAAAAAAAAAAAAAACCCAAACATTGGGGGAAGACAGTTCATCTCTGTCTGCCACAAAAGACTTTTATCAATAATAAATTTAGAAGAGCTCCAGTTGTTCTCTCAGTTTTGGAAAAGAGATGATTTTACTTGAGGTTTCCATAAGGTAGAAAGGAGTACTTTTGAGTACATTCAGCAAGCCTAATGATGCTTTGAGATCCAACTTCTAACAAGCTGGCACTCAAAGGTGAAAGAGTTGTCGTCACTGGGAACACAAAAAGGATGTTTTGCATTTTAGACTTTGCATTTTGCCTGTCAGTGATTGCCGCTGCTGAAGCATTAGGTATTACTGTGTTTGGTGTTTGCAAGGATGTAATGTAATTCAATATTCTGGTAGAATTATTGGCAAGTATTTTATCAATCAATAATACCGATTAACAGAGTGGCTGAAAGGATGGTTCAGTGTTCCTTTCACTCTGAAATACCTATGGCATCTGGTGTCAACTCCGGACTTGAAGGTGTTTAAGTTCTTCAGCTTTGCTCAGTCCATCAAAAAGAAAAATGCCATGTCATTGTTGCCTCCCCTGAGCAATTTCTGATATCTGGATGCTATCAACAAAATATCCTATAGTAGCACAGGAATTATGTATGGCGTATAACAGCTTGCATGGCCTTGTATATAACAGCATTGTTAAAGCTGCAAGGGTGTTAGTTTGCCTTGCTCCAGTAAAGGATTAAATGAAAATGTCGACTTTTACGTTATTGGTCATCTTAGCTAAAATTCTTTGAAGTAAGTAGCTCAGGTTTGTTTTTCAGAGCTTAGTTTCTCCTACAGATTCAGGTAAATCTCAGTGCAGCTGTTCAAATAGAGATTTTCCTTTAAAGTACTTCTTTATAGACATAATGGCTTGCAACTTTTTCTTTTCTAGATGCTGGATTAAATATTGAAGGGAAAACCCCACCTCTTTCTGACCTTATTTGCTTTTGATAGTTTATTTAACCTTTTGCATTAATATTCGCTTGTATTTCTTTCCTGTCCTCTTCCTCTTATTTTGATATGGTTTTAAGAAATTCTAAGTTTTGAAGCAGATTTCCTGTCGTGCAGATTAAATTTTAATGAGTAACTTAAAAGGTAATCTTTTCCTGAAAGAAAGGTGAAATTTTACTCTTCTGAATTAAAATTTCCTTCAGCTCATATATCGTGGCCTCCAACGCAGTCAATCTAGAACTATAAAAAGTAATTCAAACTGTCCAAAAAAATGAAGTTTGTCATTTTATTGCCAAAAGAGAAAATAGAGTAACAAAGCTGAGAATATTTCGTGTTTTGACTGATAGATTTTTCTGAAATAACGCCCAATTTGCAAGTGGAAAAATGTACTTTGGCTGTCTGATGATCTCCTCCTCCTCTCTGGATTAGGTTTCTTGGTCATACTACAATATTCCCGATAAATCACGGCCACTCTTCTTGGTGAGGAGAACAGATGTATCGTGAGGGATGAAGTCCAGCCTGGAGAGGAGTGTGGTTGGTAACTTCCACAAGGCACAGTTACGTATATATGAACAAAAGCAAATATTTTACCAATATAGATTTGCTTCTGGGTTTTCATTTGTTATGCTTTCTAGTGACGTATCAGTATTTTCCCATGGAAAGCTGATAGTTTTTGCAGAAATGTGTCCATTAGTTGGAAAAACAAACTTCTGTCAGTGAGAGTTTTAAGGCTGAAGGCATGTTTTGCCATTGGAAATGTTGGTCTTTGGGAGTCAATTACCAAAGTAGATAGCTACATTTTATGCTGGCTGGAGCTTCTGTGCAATGGTAGTCCCAAGAAACGCGTAAAGACAATGAACATTCGTACAGATCCGTCTTGATCTACAGCTCACACAGCCCTCTCCAACTAACAGAACATTACATTTGATATATAATTTTCTTTGTTTTAGTGAATGTTAGGCTTTCCTGATTTTTTTTTTTTTTAAATGACTTTTCATGGTCTTTTTATTTTGTTTGGTTTATTTGGATATACAGGTTAGTTTGGGTTAGCAATCAAGATGCATGTTTAACAAAAACAGAACTTGAGGTGCATACAAAACCTGTGGCCAGATGGTGTTGAGAAATCCAGAACTGTACACATCACCGTTGCATCTCTGTGGCTATTTGGCAAAGTGATTGCAGAGTGGAAAATACTTTAGGCTGAAATCTAGGCTTTATAATCAGTGTGTTTCTTCTAAAAATGCACTTTCATTGATACAAGGAAATAGGCACCACAACCTGTTATTTTATACTTGTTTCTAGGACTAGCTGGCCTTATACCAACATCTGTGCAGGAAGGCAGCAAAAAAAATTCACTCTCCAAATTTGTGTAGCTATGTGTGTACCAATTTCCCTGACGTATGAATGTATTTATGCAGGCTTTTTTTTGCACAGGAGCAAGCATTTGCTGCTAGTGCCAGCACTGTATATTATAAAGTTATTTCAATTATACTAGTGAAGAGCAACTTGATGGCTGGCATATAAGAAGAGCAACAGCTAGCATAATACATCCCTAAGCTCATTAACTTTGCTTGGAAAACGTTTTCTGTCGACCAGGTTTCGGATGTATAAATATTTTGTGTTTGTGTTTAAAGCACAGAAAAAACACACAATCCTACAGGTTAAGATGTATTCAAAGGGCTGTAAAAATGCAAAGTGCTAGGTAGTGTTATAAAATGTTGGAAATATTTAGGAAAGTACAAGTTCTATGAACTCGTAAGAGGTTTAGTCCCGCTTACAGTATTATGTCCATACAGGGTGACTACTTACTCAAATACTTGTATTTTGACTGGGCTGAAAAAGTGACAGGCCAGGATGAGCTGGCAGTAGGCACAAGGAGGAAGTATTTGCACATCACCCCTGCACTGATGGCTTTGCCAGGAAGGCCTGGATGATGACAGTCGATCCCCTCATCCCCACTGGTACCCTATTAGAAAGGACCCCAGCTTCTAGTGTCCAGTGACCACCTTTGTGAGTGCAGCATTGTCTTCCTTGCTCTGAGTTTTAATCTCTCAGGAACGGAGAAACACCACACCATGTGCAGGCGTGGGCTCAGTTTAAACAGTCCATTCATTTCACGTTGTAATAACCTGCTCGTGCCCTTGACGTTTCCAGTGAATAGAGAATTGGGACATTATCAGTGACTTCTGAGGATGAAAGGAAATACTTCACCTCAGCTGTGGAAGCACCAGCATCTGTTATATTTTAGATGTTATCTTTGGCCGGGGACCTATAACTGATCTCACAGCTGAGACAGGAACCATATGCATAAAGAAACTAATTTTAACCCTCTCCTCGCCCATCACTCATAGGTGCTCGCTGCATGTGTTAATGTGAGAGCCATTAACACTCCCTCATCAGGAAATGCCACCTAATAGGCAAAGGGTTAATGACTAAATACAATATTTCTGGTGATGATGCAGGAAGAGATGATTTCTTTGTGTGATGACACACCAGCAGTATGACCAAAAGACCTTATACAAATTAGTCAGGTATCTCATATACGCTGTATGTAGCTATACCTGCTTCTTTCCCACTCTGTCTGTGGTTTCACCTGATGTTTCATCTACTCTGGGGACATTTATATGTACCAACAGCAGACAATGAATTGACCTATTTAAGGGAAATTTGTGTGAAAGGCGATTTGTTAGTTTTAGTGCTACTTTGGTGTTTTAGCAGGTGGCTAAAGCATTTAAAGTTGATAAATTGGTGATTGAAGTGTTTTAAAAATAAGGAAATCTATGATTTTCCAGAAGCCACAAAATTATTAGTCGCAACATGTTGATGTCGCTAATAATTTCTGAATGTTCTGACTGTCAAATGGGCTGTGGAATTAAAAAATTAAAGCAAAAAATCAAAACACTTTTCAGTTAGAGAGGCTCAGATGAATGTTTTACGGTTTTGTATGCTCGTACGGTTTATTGTTTTCCACGCCATATAAGCAAACAAAATCTACTCACCTTAAAGTCACCATGTAGTTGTCAGTCAAGGAGTTTTCTTTAGCTTTAACTTCTTAATATGTAGCTGAAGCTTACAACCAGCTGTACCATACAAGCTCCCAGGAATTGATTTGGGAGAAAGAGACGGGGAGGGTGAAGAAAAACTTGAAAGCATTTTACAATGCAAACCTACTTACCATTGATGGGGTTTTCTCTTTTCCATTGTAGTTTAAGACCAGTATTGCATGCTGTCTTGAGGTGACTGTACAAGTCTGTCTTAAATGGTCAGGTTAAAAATAAAAACAAAAGCCTAAGGCAAGCCAAAGTAAATATTAATTTTGAAACTATGAACTGATATCCACAATGAAGTAACTTCTTTGGCAAACACCTGCAGTTTTGCTTGTAGTGTTCATGCTTATAGTGAATGGGGAAAGAAAGGATTTTTGATAATTAGGATGAGAAGCAGTGATATGAAACACACTGTAAAGAGGTTTCATGTGCAGTGAATTATAAAGTAAACTTGTTAAATTTCCAGTGTTATGATTGACACATTCTTTGGGTTGACTGTGTAATCTCTGTTTGTACAAATGCCAGATTAGATACCTTATTTCTGAATGTTTGTAGCCCTTTGGTAGCTCTCACAGCTTCAAGAAAAAATTGCAATGCCAATGGATAAAGTTGTTTCATTTGGAGGGTAATACTAACCATTCACAATATATTGTCCCTTCATGTTGCTCTAGTAAATGTCACTAAAATTTAAACATTGTACAGCCTATGAAACTAGTGCTAGATAAAGCATTAGACTATGCATCACACTACTTTTTTTTAAGTTAAGCTTTAAGGCAAAATGTGCTTTCCAGGTGTGTCCCTAGTCAAGCAATAGAACACACTATGTGGCATGCTAAATTGCTTTTTGATGATCAAAATTCATCACCAGTTCCCAGCATTTAGGAAATAAATTAGGCAGTTTCAAATGGTACAAAAGAATTGTGCTCCTGACATTCCTAGTGTGATGTTAACAGCAGTAGGGAGATGTGCCTGCCTTTCAAATAGGCTGCTCATAGCCAGTTTCTGCTCACAAGACAATAATCCCATGAGAAAATGATTTTTTTAAAGTGACATTTCAGTATCAACCAGACATGAAATTTAGTGTACCAAAGAAAACTTAATTTCTTCAGATCCTACAGGTATTGAGGATTCAGGAGAAGGAAAGACGCAAAATCTGAAGAAAAAAAAAGCCATAACACACACACAAACATCCTAAATAGCCAGTTTCCTGTTCCTCTATTTTGTTTTGCATAGGAAAAGAGGAAATAACCTGTTCTCCTTAATGTTGCCTAATGCTTCCTGTTATAAGATCTTTTTAGTAGAGACTGTTTGCTTAGCTTAAGAATTTTGAGTTGCATTTCCCAGCCTTTTCCTTGTTTCTTGCCTTCCATCCTCCTTGCTCGAGAAAAAAAATCAGGAAAAGTTGTTCCAAAACTTAATTCAAGGTTGAATCTTTTCAAGGTTGAATTAAGGTAAAACACAATATTTCATAGAATCATAGAATCATAGGGTTGGATGGGACCTCTGGGGATCATCTAGTCCAACCCCCCTGCCAGAGCAGGGTCACGTTAGAGCAGGTTGCACAGGGACGTGTCCAGGTGGGTTTTGAATGTCTCCAGAGATGGAGACTCAACCACCTCTCTGGGCAGCCCATTCCAGTGCTCTGCCACCCTCAAAGTAAAGAAGTTCCTCCTCATGTTTAGGTGGAACTTCCTATGCTCAAGTTTGTACCCGTTACCTCTTGTCCTGTCACTGGGCACCACTGAAAAGAGCCTGGCCCCATCCTCCTGACACCCACCCTTTAAGTATTTGTATGCATTAATAAGGTCGCCCCTCAGCCGTCTCTTTTCCAGACTAAACAGACCCAATTCCCTCAGCCTTTCCTCATAAGGGAGGTGTTCCAGTCCCCTAATCATCTTGGTAGCCCTATGCTGCACCCTCTCCAGCAGTTCCCTGTCCTTCTTGAGCTGGGGAGCCCAGAACTGGACACAGTACTCCAGGTGTGGCCTCACCAAGGCAGAGTAGAGGGGGAGGATGACCTCCCTCGACCTGCGGGCCACGCTCTTCTTGATGCACCCCAGGATGCCATTGGCCTTCTTGGCCACAAGGGCACATTGCTGGCTCATGGTCATCCCGTTGTCCACCAGGACTCCCAGGTCTCTTTCCACCGAGCTGCTCTCCAGCAGGTCGGCCCCCCACCTGTACTGGTGCATGGGGTTATTCCTCCCCAGGTGCAGCACCCTACACTTGCCCTTATTGAATTTCATAAGATTCATAAGATTTGCTTTTGTTAAAATGATTGATTCAGCTGCTGACCAAGAAGCAGGGTCATCTTTTGAGAAGCTACTGCACGTAAAAAAATGAAAGCAGAACTAGCAAACATTTTCTCTGCTGACACCCAGGCAGTCTGGCAGAGAAGATGGAAACTGCTGTACTGAAGCCCAGACAAGACGTGGGGCAGACAGAGACAAGAGCCTCTTGATAGTAAGAATATCCTCTCTATTCCCCCTAATGATTATTTTTAAATGGCAGGAAATTTTAATGTGGATTTGTAATTCAGCGAGGGAAAGGGGCTGCTGTGTAGAGGTATCAGTGTGACAACATGTTATTGCAAACCTTTGCTATCCTTGCCATTATAAATGACTTTTATAAATTAATCTAATGTAATTAAAAAGATACTCTGAGATACTGAGCAAGAAAGCTCAGGCTGAATTGTAAAAGGTACCTAATACCCTTTGAAATCAATGACTGTTAGGAATTTACAATTTCTTTCAGTTCACAATTGTGTCCCACCCTGATTGATGACTAAAATTAGTCAAGCGAATGGACAAGGATTTAATTTCATCTTATATTAAAACTAAATGAATAACGTAACTGCTATTTTCAGATATATTTGTTCCCTTTGTTCACTGTGCCAATATATAACTCAGCTAAGCCTTAGGATTAAAATAAGTGATCCATGATACTAATTAACAGATTTATAAATCATTCTGCATGATCAAGCCATTCATAATTTTCCTGTCATATACGGGAAGGCATGTGCAGTTGCCAGAAATGTATTACAAATGTAATGAAAACAAATAGTCCAAAATGCTGAGAAATCAAACAAAGTCTTATTAAAAATAACTTCAGTCACAGATCCAAAAAAGTAATTATTTGCACAGTTTCTATACCCTACAACACCTGAAAATTAGGTAATGGTTAACATATGTCGGATTGTAGGCCCAAACCCAAAGTCAATTGTTGAAGTCTTTGCCCTGGAGGAAAACCATAAATCAGACAGGATATTAGAAATGGCAACTGACTAACGCTGCTCAAGGATCAGGACAGGCAGAGGTGCTTCTAGCTAGTAAACTTGGCAAAGTCCATGCAAGTTGGTCAAAGGCGCACTATGAAAGTGGCGCCACCACTCCTGGCGTAGCTGTCATGGTGCGTATGTGCACTTGTGCACAGAGAAACGAGCAGGCTTCAGAGCAAGGTTTGATTATTTTATTTTTTTTTAAAAAAAAAAAAAAACCTAAAATTATTAAGTCCAAATAATATCTTGCTGAAATTCAGCCTATTGAGTTTGAAATAGTTGTCCAGGGGTAAGTTCATTAAAGGGCTGAAATATTTTAAACTGTTTCAGTGGGAATTTTTTGCAGTTGTTCTCTGTGATTCTCACTTTGAAGCTAGTGATCATCGATGCTGGAAATGTTAAGAGAAAACTTTGCTCGCACTCATATGACCACATCTGGAGTATTGTGTCCTGCTTTGGGGCTTCAGGACAAGAAAGATGTTAATAGACTAGAGTAAGTTCAGCTGAGGGCCACCAGGATGATTGGGGCACTGGGGCAGGTGCCCTGGGAGTGGCAGTAGAGGGACCTGGGCTTGTTCATCCTAGAAGAGAGGCAGCCCTGAAGGACCCCATAGCAGCCGGTACCTACAAAGAAGCTAGTGAGGAAACGCCACCAGCCTCCTTAAGGAGGTGAATGGCAGGATGAGGAGAAGAATTGGACATAAACTCAAATAGGACAGGTTCCCATTTGACACAGAAAAATTGTTTTTTCTGTGACAGTCAAGCATTGTACCAGAGATGCTGTGTGGTCTCCATCCTTGGAGGAGACTGAGTTGGAGAAAGCCTTGGTGCTATGTGGTATGAATTCAGGCTTGCGACTGCTTTGTGTGGGAGGGTGTGTGGGGTGGATGACCTCCCACAGTCCTTTCCGGCCTGAAAGGCTCTCTGATCCTAAATAAGGAAGTGGAAGAGAGAGGGACAGCAAGTAAGGGGTGAACAAAATTACTAGTAAAAATTATGTACCTTGCTAAAACTAAATACTTTGATCTGTTTATTTTACTTAGTAACCAAAAGTACAGAGTGACATAATTGATTCTGACGATGACAATCCCCAGGCTACCACAGAAATTGTAGCTCAACAAAGTTTTTCAGCATGTAATGTCGTAATGCCTTGCACTTGTGCACAACTCCTATCCAGTGATCTCTAACCCTGTACAAACTCAACTAATGAAGACTCAGCGCAGTCCTTTGAGGCAAAGGATATATTGCTGCTAATTTCATTTCTGCAGATGCAGCTTGCAGAAAGTTATCCTGACTGAAGTTTTGCTGGGTTTGATTGTAAATTTTTGTGGGGTCAGGGGAACTGGAGCAGATCAGGTGCACAAAAGGATGGTCAGCTCTCCACTGAGCAGGCATGGAGTATATTTCTTTTTCTGCCTGTCCTGGAGCAGCTGATACCTTGACATTGAGCCCTGCTTTACTGGTGAATGAGTACTGGATACAAAGTGTGGGTTTCTCAGCTTCCTGCCCGCTATCCATGCAATTGGAATAATGGGTATGACCTCAGCTTATTTTCCCACTGATGCTTGACACAGCCTGGCCAGTGTTGTGTGGAAGAGAAAGAATTGTCTCCTTTTGCTTTGGAGTCACAGAAAGGAACTGGTGCACTTTAGTCTACAGAAAGTTAACGCCAGACCACTTTTCCTAGATGTGGGCTTGTAGTCTAAGAACATCTTGTGCGTTACTCAAGCAATAACAGGTGAACATTTTTCTCCTTGCCTTTTTTGACAGTTTTGCCATTATTCACACGTAGTCTCTGTCCACGCTTTCTGTATAACAAGTAAAATAAAATACTTATGAAATATCTTTTATTTAGCTATGAAAAGCCTGTAGGTACTTTATTAATATTTGCCTGATGAACACAACAATTTGAAACTCATCTTGCTTGGCTTTCTGGTTAGGCTTAAAGGAAAAGTCAAGGAAAGAGATGTTCCTGATTTATCCCCTGCAAAAGCAATGGGTGCATCATCACAGGTTTTTCTCTGCTGGCAGGCTCAGCCCCTATGTAATCTACCAAAATTAAAAGAAGCGCAACCCAAGCAGGTGTTGCCCACCATTCACGGACACAGATCTCTGTAGATAGCCATGTGAGTTCACCTAAGAGAGCACTGAGGTTTGGGTTTGGTTTAGTTTTTGCCTTTTAGCAAATCTGACTTTACTGGGGGGAGGTATCACTAGATGAGCCAAGAAGGTTGGAAGAAACAAACAGTTCTCCTGGGTGCACAGTCTGTTCTCAGAGGCTAAGGTTGATGATAGAGGTCAAGGTTAAAGCAGAAAAGTGAAAAGTGCCTGACTGAAGAGTAGCGCTTTTTTTGATCCTGATTCACAATGCACAGAAGGCAATACCAGCCTTGGCGTTTCCTTGAGTTAAGGACGTTCTGCAATTTGCTTCTCTTCTTGCCCCAAGCAGGAGAAAACATGAGCCATGTTTTGGGTTAGCTCTCATGGACAGAATTGCTAATGTGATTTCAGAGGCTGGGTGATTCTGAACCTGTTAAAATTACCGTGTGCTCAAATTTCATCTTTGTCAACCGTTAAATTAAAATTATCATGATACTTGGCTTGGAAATGACTTAAAGATGAACAAAGAATCCCATGGCTTTATTTTCTGAAGAATAAGACTGACTTTAAATGTGTAGCTGTGTAGATACAGGGTGAACATAAATCCATTTCCTGCTGCTCCTTCTTCTGGCTAACTTCTTGGCAGATTGCGTCTTCTAAAGCTGGATCAACCCTAAGTAGGCAGCACATGGAGCTGAAATTGGCTGTTCCACACCTCAAGTTAGTGTCCTAACCACCAGCCCATTATGTTCCACTCATGCTGGAATATAAAACCTCAGATGAGTAATGTTCAATTTGGCTGTGACTGAATGAAATTTAATTAGAAATGTTCCAGCTTTTAAAATTTCATTTAGTTTATAGTGTGTTGTGATTTGCCTCAATTTACTTTTTTACATAGAAGGGCGTAATCCACTGAAGTCAATGCAACAGCCCTCAAGTCTTATAAAATAGTCTTAAGCCAGGGTAAAACCAGGCTGGTGGTTTCTGTGGGTGGGCTGGCTGGAGCCTGTGCTAGTGCAACAGGGGCAGAAGTCTTTGGGGCTGGCCCAGCTGAGAGCTGTAGCTGAGTTCCCATCTCATCCTTTCCTTCCTCTTTCCTGACCGATTATTAGGCTTAGCCCCAGGCCCTTGAGAAAAAGCCTGATTCTCAGCACAAGATGATGGTGCGGTACTCTTGCAGGGAACGTTACCATCTGGTGTCAGCAATTTTTGTCGTCCCAACTCTTGGAGCAATTCATATTTTCCGGACACATGGGTGGCGGGATTTTCTGTGGCTGATTTCTTTTGTCTCTTTAAATGCTCATTCTTCATTGTGAGCCTCATGGGCAGCGGGCTCTCCAGCCAAAGCGCGTAAACATGGAGGGGGGCTTTTCCACTAGTAAGCTTTTTACAATAGATGTCTATTATTCAAAATAAGGCAGGCAGTTTTATAAGGCCTGCGAGTGCACATTTCCCAGTCTGCTTCTTCTTAAATTACCAGGAATGCAAAAATAACCAATAGTTTGACCTCTTAAATCACAAATTGGATAGGCTTACCATTAAAGGACATTGTAAATGTGTTTCCCATTATTTAGTTCATTTGGTGTGTTCAGCAGTGAGTTTTTGGATGTTTTGGGGTTTTCTTAATTCTTTACAGAAATCATTTGATAACTTTCTTTCCTGGAGTTTGATTAGGTCCTCTGGACCTACAATAAGAGAAACTGAAGACTTTATAATGAAGGTTGGGTGGAGTTACAATATTCTTGCTATAAAAACTAATGGGTGCATATTATAAAGTATGGGTATAATGAATATAGTGACCTTCAAAAATAAGATCTATCCATCTTTTATATTTGGTGACTGGAGACAGAGATTATACCAGAGAACTGTCCCAAATTGAGACGTGCTGTGTACAGTTTACAGGAGATTGCTTTTCTGCCTAGGAAGGAAATAATTTTCAGGGAGATTTCTGCAGAGGGTGGGATCTGTAAAAATTCTGCGTGTTGGTCTGATCTTGTTCCCATTTAAATTGATGATAACATTGTGCACTCTTTGTGGAAGTTCTGCCTGAGCAATGTAAGCACGTACCTTTTTTATTGCATCCTGTAAAGTTCCTATTTGTCATCCTTGTATCTCATCTAATTTTTTATTCATTGGTTAAGTTTTATCTTTTAGTAGATCTTCATAACTCATTATTAGCTTTTTAAGAAGCAGAGGTCCATTTGTTGGGGACTTTTCAGTATAGAAGTATTGGAAGTGAGGGCAATGCTCTGGGTTTACAAAGTGTTTGTGAAAAGCTTTTTATGAAAGTGTTTACAAAATTTTTATGTCTGACACTGGGCTTGTTTGGAAATATTTTCATTATTTTTATCTTTTAAATATTTTTGCTACTTTTATTTAGAATTTTCCTATCTGCAACTGTAATAAATTGCAGGAAGGAGTTTTACTGGAACAAGAAAGTTTCAAATATGTTATTAAAATAAAATTCCTGTACTTCATTTTAGATTAATCAGGCTCTACATGAGGAGTGAAAGTGTGTATCCTCTAAGTGGTACCTGCGTTTTGGGTATGAGTCGGGAGAAATTAAGTGGCTGCGTATTGTTCAGACTGTGGTAGGCTTGGTCCTGTGCACGCTGCCCATAGGTAGATTGAGATCACATTTTGACTGTAATCAGCCAGGCTCTGTTCCTGCAAAAATCTGAGTGGTTGCCTTTGGTTAGTTAGACACGTGCTAAAGCATTTGCAGAGGTAGAGCCTGCTGTCATGCTTGTCTTTCTTGCGTGTGTGTGTTGGTTGAGAGTGAGGTTCCCAAGTGAGAAGGACAGTTGCCTTCCTTACCATTCCACCTCTCACATGGAGGTGATGCGGTCAGCAGCTCTTTTGTGGCTAACAGGCTTGGAAGGAGATGGGTGGCTTCAGCATAGCCGTGACTATGCTTTGAAAATGTTTAACTCATATAGCTTAATTGCTACCCAGTTGGCTTAGAAGAGCATGAGTGCAAAAGGCAACCTTCAGTTAGACGACTGGGCTTTGAAAGTCCAGTGCATAGGAGCATGTGCAAAATTAAGTCCTGATCTCAAAGGATGAGAACAGTTTACCTTTATTTTTCATCTGGGGGGCATATAAAGTGGCCTGCTGTCAGGCAGAGGAAATGAAAAAGGGATGAGATAGACAACTGGAAGTGCAGGTGGTTTTACTGCTTTTGTGATGAAACTGTCTTCTGCCTTTGATTCCTTTAAGGGGAGCATGCAGTATGGCAAACCCCTACTTTATTTCAGTGCATGAGAAGGTAAAATGTGTTTCATTAAAATGAGCTCCTAAATGTGTTTCATTAAAATAAGATTTTGAAAAATACTTAGATGATGACGATTAGATTCTCAGAGATAGTTTAAAGAAATGTGCATAGCATTCTGTGAACAGATAAAATGTCATCTGTAATTCTTTGGATATATTGCATGTAATATACACTGTCATCCTCTGTTTAAAGTCTTATCAGTATAGCATATAGAATAAAATTGTTATCAGTAACAGAACATTGTTCTAAAATGGCTTTGTCTGTCGAATGAAAGACAGGACCAGAAATAGATAGTATTTAACTGTGCAGCTGCTTTTAATGGAGATATGCAAGCAACACTCACATAATGAATGTTCCTAAAATTTTGTTGGGCTGTTTCTAACTTTTTTTTAAGCGAACATATTTATAGAAGTTGTAGAGGAGATAACCCTAAAGGTTCAGGATTCCACTTTAAGTGGTTCCATAGGTTGAAAGGCTACTGATATCTCATGGAGTAGACAATTTTCCACAAAATCAGTCTGTGACCAATTCAGTCTAAGATACTGGGGAGAGGAGGCAAATCTCTGAGGTGCATTGAGGTTTATATGCATATACAATACAGATAAAGGTGTTTTACTGTCACACCTTTTCACTGGATTTTTCTCTATGAGTTTTTAGTCAAGTAATTTGAATTTTCTATTTATTAGCAATTTGTTTGGCCCGTATGCCCTAGTTGCTCAGTGTGTTTCCACTGCTTGAAGTACAGCAAAATGCAGAACAAAAAGACAGTTTGTGACCCTAGGAATTTATCATCTTTGCATAAGACAAGGAAAAACGTATGTATACAGTAGAGGAGAGTAATAAAAGAATATTTGTCTACAGGACAGCAAGTGGTCTCAGCACGCAAGCAACTTAACCCTTGTCAGATTATTTTGGAAGAGCCATCTGTAAAAGAGGGATACAAGCCTTGTGATATGCATATACTGAAATCCTGTATAAATACCAAGGTTTCAGTGCAGCCTGGCTATTCAGGCAATAAATCTTTCTGGAATGCCTTTTTTGGCTTGTAATAGCTCAGACAATGAGTAGAACTAGAGTTTGCTGGCAGCTGCTGGGGACAGGGTCTGTTGAAACTAATGACACATGGTTAATTAATGCCAGGTCTGTGCATTGATTCAAATTCATTACACAAGCCCGTAGCTGTATTTATATTCAGATGGATTTATTGTTTTGAAACTATTTCCTCTGGATAGGATCATTGCCTATGGGAGCTTGCGACATACCTGTTTGTACCCATTTATACCATGGTCTAAAGAAGGAAAGTTATGCATCAGGGTCTTCACCAGGCTGGTTTCCACCCTGAAGTAGAATGGTAAGTAGTGGAAAACCAAACGTGCGTATGTTGTTAAAACAAAATCAGATTTCATTAGGGTATTGGCTAAATACCTACAGACTTGTTTCATTTTTTAAAAAAAAGCATTGGGGCAAATGTTGGAAAAAATAAGAAGTAAGGGTGTAGGAGAAGGGGAGGGCTGAAATTTACAGCGGGAAGCCCACAAAAAAGGCATCAGGAATTAAGTTATTGCAGCATCCAAAAGAAGAACAAATGGAAATGAGTTTTTAGAGTCACAAAGGGTAAGTGCATTTCAAAGCATGGCACTGATTACATGGACAGTGTAAAACAGGCACGCTGTGGGTTATCTGGTGAAGTAGTGAATTCCTGTTTCAGCCTGAGGACATCTTTTCTGATAATATCCCTGGTGACCTGTGAAGCTTCTCCATCAGTGGAAATGACAAGAGGGGGTGAATGACCTATAGCATCACCTGCCTTTGCTCTCGGTAACAGCTGCTAATGCACAGCATCTTGGTGGATAGAGGGAGGCGTAACTCGCACTTTTGCCTCCCAAAGTGATTCCAGCCAAATGTCTGTCATTATCAATACAGCTGTCATGCTGATCCTTGTGGGTAAGAGCTAATGGTGGGTGTTCGTTTACTTTATGGAACTTGTGGGGGTTTTATTGCTATGTTTTTTTTAAAGAAACTACTCAACAATTCCCTTTATAGCCAAGCAGCACATTAGTGCAGAGAGTAATAGTGCAATCAAATCCTTCTACAAGGCAGAGGAAAGCAACGCTTCTATTTTCTAGGAATTTAGCAGCATCCAGTAATCTCAGTGATATATGCTAGGTTCATACGTTCTCCCAGGGAGAGAAGGCAAGGGAGCATAACAGATGCTAGGCTGGGTATCGGTCTCTTGTGATAATAAAAACAACATTGAAGGTTTCAAGTGGGGAAGGCCTAAGTGCAGAAAGTGTTGGAAGATCTGGTTGAAGATTAGTCTTAAACCTCACGTGGGGGAAAGGGAGGTGAACTCTTTTCCATAAATCATCCGAATACTTAATTTGATATCAAACATGAACCTTAACATGTGTCATATAATCTGGTTTAATACACATGGGTCTTATTAAAATAGTGTGAGCCAAGGGCTGTGCTGATTTACACAAGTTTGAGCAAGTCCTTTGCAAGGCAGAAAATGTACCTTAATTTAGAGTGCTTTCATTTAGAGATAGAACTTAGGATGTTTTTAGCAATTCTAGTAGTTTTCCTCATTAAGGGGCTGATCCAGTGCCTGTTGGTGTCTTTGGAAAGATTCCTATTGCTTTGCAAAGGGAGATTCATCCCTTGAGACACAGGTAGTTATCTGAGGCATGGCGATTAGGCAGAGAAAGAAGCACTGCCGCAGCAACTGTGACCCTGAGTCCAAAACCTAGAGCTGCTTCGGACGGGGGTATAAAGCTGGATGTTGTGAGCCCCTCTCTTTTTTCCTTTTTTCTTTTTTTTTCTTTCTTTTTTTCTTTTTTCCTGTTTTCTTTTCCTTTTTTCCTGTTTTCTTCTCTCCTCTCTCTTTTTTCTCTTTTTCTTTTTTTCTCTTTTTCTTTTCTTCTTTATGACTAGTACCTCTTAGTGGGCTGACCATTTCAGACCACATATGAAGTCTTTGGTTTTGAGCAGGGAGAAATAGTTCACGTTTGCAGTAAGCAGACCAGTTATGATGTAGCTTTGTGACCAGTACCAAAAACCAGCAGGCTGAGCAGACCACTGCCATTGAATGAGGCTCTCTCAGTTGTGGTTATCAGCCCTGCTTCTCCCATTCATGCACTCACTGTGGGCTCCAGGCTCTGCTTCATCAGTACATCATTATTCACCACCGAAAGTACACTCAAAAGATAGCAGTGTGCTTAATAGGCTGACAGAGGAAAGAAAATGCACAACAAAATTAAGTAAAGAAGGAAGGCTGATTTCTTGAAAGACAAGTCAGCAGCAAAGTATGATTTGAACCATCAGCTAACAGGCAAGCCTTAAAAAAGCAAGCAGAGTAACTAAATCAAAGTATTCGAAGAGAGTCCGTCCATTTTTATATAACTGAATTTATATCGGTTTCGCTGCAGTAATTTTGGTATCGTTATCCATGATTTATATGGTGTGAGTTAGGTCATACTCTAGTCCATTGTGAGGTGTGGTGTTTGGGGTTTTTTCCAGTTAAATAGTTCAAAAGTATATTTGGGAAGCTAAACAAATAAATATGCAAGAAGATGTGAGAAAATTCTGAGACTGAATGAAAAAGGAAGATTCAATCTGCAAAATAGTCTGAAGAACAAAAGGCATGTAAAATATTTGTGAAGATATATTAGTTCATAAAACAGTATCGCAACAGTTTAAAAATGAAGTGAAGTCAAGGAATACAGGAACTGCAGGAATCCCTGCAGGAAGAGAATCGCTGGTTGCGGTTGAATTTAGGAATTTTCAAGCTGCCCTGCTCCAGTCAAAGGAGAGAAATAAACTTTTTTTATATTCTGACATTTTACAGAATTCCTACAGGAATGCTCATTTAAACAAACAAAAAAAGAGATGACGATTCTGGCACACTAGAAACATCTTAATCTGACCTGTGAGAAAAGATTCCTGAAGAAAGCTGGGAATGACAAACATCTTAATTTAAATGCAGGAAAATTCTGAACTTCTGTGACCGAGGCACAGGGAACTCAACACTTTTTAAAACCATTTCTGTGTTAAAAATATGGATGATTTATTGCCATTGTTAGACGTAAGGAAAATTTAATCTTCTGGGATACCAGAGCAGTATTTCTGATTAATCAAAACAAATGCATAAAAATAAGGTTTTATCTGTACAATACACTTGATCAACAGCATCTTTGTCTTGTTTGAAGCTTCACTTTTTGTTTTACTTCTTACCTCTTGAAAGTATTTCAATCCTTTGTACAAATTTTTTGTGGCACTGTGAAAGCTCTGTTTCCCTAGTGTTAATCATAGTGAATAATTGTCTTGTGATGGGATATGATCCAACACTTAACCAAAGGAAGGAGTACAATTGTGCTGAATTTAGCTTCAACTGAATCAGGCTCAAGGTGTTGCAAAATTGAACCTTCAGCAAACACTTCACAGTGGCTTTGAACTGGGAGAAAAATAAGAGTTATATGCTGATATCTTTCTTCAGGCAGAACAATTTTCTTTACTCCACGAAAAGTAACTTTAATGGGATTTTCCATAAAGCGAGATATTAACATCAGAATTATAACAATGTCTCATAAATTTGATCAAAATTTACACAAAAAACAAAGGGGTTTTTTTCAGAGCTATAACCAAGACTTAAATTCTTCTACAAAATGGATTCACACTGCTTTAATTATACCACTTGTTCTTGCAGGGAAACATCATTCACGGGACTTGTGGGGTAGTAACTTGGTGTGGTTCAAATAGGCCCGAATAGTAGTATTTGGGTATAGGGGTTTTTTCATAGTTTCTTTCTGTTGAAGTATTTGCATTGAAATGTTAACAAAAATAAGTGTATTGTACTAGCTTGGAAGATCATTGCCTCGAATAGCTGATTAAACAGTCAGTATTTTGCACTGAAGGGACTGAAGATGAAAATGGCAGAACATGAGCATGGTATGTTAGGACACATTAATTTCTTTTGAGTTAGTAAAAAATAGGAGGAATTGCAAGTTCTCCTAAATAGGAGAGTATATTCATATAGTAGATGGACTTTTGAAGCAACATTGATGATTTAAAACAAATATAGGATGCATAGTTTCCTCGATAGACTGAGAAATACGGCAGGTGACTTTTTTCCTTAGCTCTATGGCTCTTTCATTCAACACAGTGTGTTGCCTGCTCTCTTTTTCTGTCTGAATTCTTCATACCCTGTCCAAAAGATGTATAATCTCATTATTTTTATTTCCTTCTCAAATACTCTATTCAATGTTACCATATGTAACTCCCCCTCTAAATCAGTTTACCTGAGTGGCTTTACAGATAACTTTGTTGGAGGGGTGGGACATGTGCCTGCATTTTTCGTTTAGAAACATGAATTTTCTGGAAAACCTTAATGTTTTTCCTTGTCTGAAAGCAACGCAATCGTTACACACAGCCAGGTCAATGGAAGAACTTCGGTGAAAGTGCAGAAAATAGAAAACTTTGTGACAAGTAAAGTGAAAACTAGATTGGGAAGTTATAAGAATATTTAAAACTTGCATAGAAGTTATTCCTTTTTAATACAGGATTTGTAGTATGCATTAACTTCCAATATCTCTAATTCAGCTTGAGAGGTGTTCCTGGTTTGGGGAGTGGTGTTAAGAGTCTTTTAGTAGTTATTGTCTATTATATGAAGCTCAGCAACTGATGAAATCTCGTGAAGATTATATATGGATATGAAATTATATGATAGCTAACAGTTGTAATTAAGGCTTAGTTTAGTTTTTTTTTTACTTCCATTCTGCAGTTAAAGGTAGAAAGAAAAAAATATGATACTGAAGGCGTTCTATTTTATGGTGGCAGTTAGAGAACAATGAACCTTTCTCATACATTTCATGGTATGACAAAAATCAACAGCAATGATAGCCTGTTTGCAAAAAGTCTGATCAGACTCTGGCTTTGGATTCTTTTTTCATGCTGATTGTGTACCCAGATAATTCTATTTTTTGTGAGTGAAAACATTTGGATAAACAGATCCACTGAATAATATTTCAAGTCCTCTAGAACTGGTTTCTTTGGTGACAGAGTTTGGCTTATCTAGTTGATTAATTACACTGAAATAGAAAAAGAATAAATACTATTGATTGAGAGAGAGAAAAAATCTAGGTAGTAAAAGCACAAGTTGATCTCATTTGAGCTGACTATTATGGTTATTGTTACAGAATACCTTGCACAGGAGTTTGATTTGTATAGAAATTCCGTATTTTCCTGCTTGTGCAAATGGGCAATTAAATTCTAAAAATACACCTCATTCCCTGTATTATGTAAGAAGTAATTATGTGCTTAATGTAATGCCCATGCTTAGTTGCTCTAAACCCATGTACTTCAGTTGACTATAATTTTAAGCAGTCAGAAATATTGCTCAAAAATCCTTTATTTCAGTATCTCACTAATAATGTGATCTTTTGGAAGAGATTTTAACTAGTTTATGTATGTGGTTTCTATAAGTTCATTAGATTGCAAAAGTTACTTACCACCCTGTTATGAAAATTGATAAAAATAACAGAGAACAAGCAGCCCAGTCTTTAAAGGTGCTCATTGTCATGAGCATAGAGATTTTCTGTTCATAAATCCACACAATTACCATTTTGTATTTATTTCACAGCGATGCCTATTAAATGATAACACTTTCAGACCTCACAATCCTTAGGCAAAATCTCACCCAAGAAATCTTTGGCTACAAAGTACATTAAATACAAATGCAAAATGTAGGATTATTTTTATATAGATTTTTATTGCTTGTTTTTTTGAATCAATATGGGTAGGTTTGTATTCTCAGGCATTCTTAAATCAACTTCTTCGTTACTGCACATTTTCCATGGATATATTAGAACTGTTCATATACTTTTGGTTTTTATGTGTAAAAACTGCTGGAAACACACTCATACCAAGAGAATAATGCACAGTCTGGGGAGTCATACTGTAGAAGCCATTCAAAAAATGTAGGATGGGGAGCAGAGGAATTGCTACTTGTGGATTTTTTTCTTAATTTGTATTCATAGTGTTGAAATATTTATCAGTCATAAAATCTAGGTAACTCAGAAATTTTATAGCAAAGTAGTAATCTCATTGATTTTTTTTTTTAAATAGTGGTTCTTACTATTTCTGAAATTAAGGCATCTTAATTTTGACTTAGTAAAATCCTGCATGTGGTGTTTTAACTGAGAGAATACATGCTAATTACAAATCTAAATAATTCAGTTTATTTTAATATTTTTTGTTATACATAATCGAAATTTTCCCCCATAATTATACTCCTGAATAATTCTCTTCTTGCATATGCTTAAACATTTGCTAGTTAGAGGCATTTAGATTTGTTACTTATGATCTATATGCTTTTTCTGAATTTTTTGTCCAAATTATGTTAGGTGCAGTTTTATATTTTTAATGGGGTAAGCCACGGCATAGATATTATGAGTTCAGTAAAGTTAACAGTTATTTTGCTGGGTTCAAAATCATTCAGCATGCAGACTAGAGAATGCTAGATTAATGCACAATTTTACTGTGAATGTGAGCAGCTGAAGTCTTTTATCACCTAAATCCATTGCACACTTTTTAAGACAGCGCTTCAGTCTTTTTTCCCACTCCAGCAACAATTTTCTTCCTTTTTCTAATCCTAAACTGAACTTCTGTTGATGACTCACCATTGATGGAATTTTTATTTTGCTTAAAATTATCATGTTGGGAGAATATTGTAAATTTACATGAGCCTTAAATTTTAATCTGTGGTTTATGTCCCAGTATTTCTACTTTTGCTTGAGGCAAAGACTTGAGGACTAGAAAGGCCTCAGCTGCCGGGATGGGGGGGAGCATTCCTATGCTAATTTGAACAAATAGCTTGTCCATCTTTCTGCTTTTCTTATTTAACTTGCAAAAATGTGATCAATAGCACTTACCTATTTCAAACTTTTTTCAAATAGCAGTGGTTTAGAACATTAATTAAAAAAAATGCAGCATTTAATCCGTTTGGCCTCTGGATGTAGATTCAGATAGCAGCTCTGCAGGCAGGACTTTGTTATAAGCCTTCCTTTATGTACGTTATGTTGAAGCACAAATGAAGCTTTGCATAATCATCCATTGGCATATAGGGAGAGCTCAAAGCACAGCACAGAGCACTAAAATAATGTTTTCCCTAAATGTGGTAGGGCAGTAAAAAATATTTTCCCTGTAGTTGCTTTTGCGTTGGAGGCGTTTGCAAATTTGGAACAAAAAGCTTCTTTAGGATTTGATCCAAACAGATAACAGATTATAATGTTGCTTAAAAAAACCAAAACCATTTATAAACACAGTTGCCAAGTTTGAGAAAGAGCCCAGCTAAACCTATTTAAGTCCTCTCTCATATATCATTAGAGATTTCCCATTCAAAATCTCTCCATTAATGTTATTTATGGACCATTCAAAGTAATGTTATTTTATGTTTGGGGGAAATAAAACTTTGGGGATTAAATATTCTACTTGTCAGTGTTCATTCCAGTAAATGTATTTTTCCCTAGCTAAATCCTAGAGTTCTTAAGATAATAGCTTGCACTTGTAAATACTTGTATCTGTGACCCTGATCTCTCTTCCCATCAAAAATGAAATAATTACATTTCACAAACAGGTTAGCCAGCCAACATTTCCTACATTGTCCCACCAGTTCTAATTCAGTTTTGCTGTAACCTGAAGCTGACATTTTATAGTAAAACCAAGAACATGGCTACAAAGAATTGACTCCTGCCAGCAAGATTCTGGCTATGACTTTATAAAATCTGAGGTAAATTTGGTTCAGTTATGTGCCACTCACCCTTGATCAAATCCTGTTGGAGCACAGGTGGACTTGGTAGCACTGAACACAATTTCTCCTGGTCTTCGGTTTTAGAGTAACAGTTGCTGGCCCAACTCCAAGAGTCATCACCCAGCTCCGTGTTTTCGTAAGGAAAATCAGTTCTCCCAGCTCCAGCCCTTTCGGTTACTGGCACCTCTGCTAAGGATTGAGTGACAGTTTTGGTTGTGGTTTTTCATCTGTGATGTATAATCATTTTATATTTCTGTCATAGACATCCTGAAAGGAAAAGTGGGCACTTGCAGTACGTGGGACATGAACAGCAGCCTTTGTGTATCTGATGTACGTGGGAGTTACTGCACATGCATGACACAGCCTTTGTACACGTAAATCATCTCCCTGCAAGGTGGTTCTAATGAGTCCAACAAATCCAGCCTGGGACTGAGTCGATTGCACGCCATGTGGGGTTGATTTTGGTGTACGGAGGAAGCTTAGCACACCTGGTGCACGCTGCACTCCTCGCACGCTGCAGGTTACCTGTCCATGAGACACGGTCTGTACGTGAGCAGCAGTGATTTCTTTATGGCTGCATCTGACAGCTGATACCCAGTCAACCACCAGTGTTCCTCCAGTTTCAAGCTTAATTTTTTGTCCATTCTGTAGTACTACATGTTTATCAAATAACAAGTAATGAATGGGTCAGAAAAACATTTCCAAGCTACCTGTGTAAGCAGAGGAAGAGGACAGTTTCTGGCTAATACCCATGATTAATCTTACAATGCGAAGAACCTATGTTCAAAACGCAACAAATTGCGAGTTCCTTCATTGATGTGAAGTAGATCTGTGATAGCGTACAGTGCAGGAACAGAGAAATACAAATTCTAGATTCATTTTATATTATGCAGATTACTGGGAGGAAAAAACGTACTTGAGCTGGAAAGGGATCTTTAATCTGTTACGTTACTGTATATGACTTTTTTTCCTTTGAATACTGTGAATGTATTTTGCATCATGACATAATACATTTGTGTTGCTGTGGAAACACAATAATGTTATTTTCGTTGTCCTAGGAAACACAGAAACAACACCTGATAGCGGCTGTCATACCAGTTAGGATGGATGATTATTTTCTCTTCTGTCCAACAAAATCTTCCATTCCCTACCCTACCTGAAATAGCAGAGGTTCTTGTGATTATTATCATTATCTTTAAGTATTCATTCACACAAAATGGGACAGGTGCTCCATGCATGGAAACATTCAGTCTCTGCAGTAAGGGCTTTTCAGTCTATGGCACTGGTCCAGCAAGTCACTTTTGCCCTTGCTTAACATCAAACCTGTGAGAAGTCCCACTGAAATCAATGGGACTGCTCATGTGCTTAAAATTAACTACACGCGTAAGTGCTTTGCTGGACTGATGCCGAACTAAAAGTAAATGACTGGGCCGTGGTTCAGAATGAGCGTTTGAGAACTTGAGAAAGTCTGTGGCTGTTGATTTTGGTTTTAAAATGGGAGAGGATGGATTAGCTATCTGTAAGTTTCCATGTTTCCAGCAACTCTGTCGTGAAGGAAAGTTTTATCATTTGGGGGGAAAAAAAGAGTTCGAGAGTGAAGTCGAGGGGCAGGTGTACGCAGGGAAACTGGATGCCTTATACCATGGGAACATGTGTGTGTGTTTGTGGGGTTTTTGCGGTTGTTTTCTGGGTGTTTCAGCAAACGTTCAGTTTTTCGCTCTTCTGCTGCTCTTCTGCAAAAAGGGACGCAACAAGCTAACATTATTATTACTATGTTATTTTATTATTAATGAAGCCCTATGTGTAATTTCTAGCTTTTTGATCACGTGCATGGTTATAGACAGAGCTTTGATTTTTGTCCCTGCATCTGCATAAAATCTTTTTTCACAGAATCCTATGGCCGAATAATTATCTTTATTTTATAAAGAAACTTAGATTAATTTTGTAATACTGCATGCAAATGTCAAATGTGTAAATATAACTTCTCAGTAAAATCAGGTTCATGCTCTGTTACGCATGGTTAGAAAAAAATTTCTTTACTTAGACCACAGGTTTTTGTCTTATACACTCTTACACATATGTCCATATATACTTATGTTCATTCTCTTATGACCATATTTGAATGCCTGTGGCAAAAACAAAAGCCAAGCATTTCAGCATGTAAGAATATCTTTAGTCTATATTTATCTATGGACCAAAGTTCCTTGAAGAAAAAGTTGATAGGTTCAAGCATGAGTCCAGTATAATGATAAATTTTGACTCCCTATAGATTGCTTAGTGCCGAAAGAAAAAATACCCTGGAATCCTGCTGGCCTATTTTCCAAAGGGCCTGACCCCAGTTACTCCCAGTTACTGGCTGCATATAGTATTGTCAGTAAGAATAACCGCACTTTACTCTGTGCAAAGCTTTGCAATTTACCCAAAGCACTGTGTGTGTGTGTGTGTGTGTGTGTGTGTGTGTGTGTGTGTGTGTGTGTGTCAATAGAAGCAGGCAGGGAGAGTGAGGCAGCAAAGATGTGCATCTGGACTTGTACTTGGAGAAATGGTTTCTTTTTCTTTCTGGAAGTCACTTCTTCCCTTATTATTGTTCTAGCATTCCTTTCTCCACAACCATTGTTTCTTGCTCACTTTAAGGTGAGCCATGTGCGAAACAGAAGACAGACTATGCAATCCTTGAAAAAATGTTAAGTGTCTCTGAGAAGAAATAGTTTTCATTAGAAAGGATATTTGGTAGGGCCTTCATTCAGATAAACAGGCCGATAGGGAAGAAAGAAGAAAATTAAGAAAGCAGTGAATAAAACCTGTAATTCTTACATGCTTTATCTGATGGAGGAAGGGCATAGTTGTCTAATTCTTCAGAGATGGCTTGGGTGTGGTGAATATTTCTGGCTTCGTTCTCGGTGGACGCGGCATTGGGTGTCAATAGCACGCAGAGCAGCACATCTGCATTTTCTGGCCTGGGATAGTTTATTTCATTACTACATCCGTTTGGGGGGAGTAGAGAGAGAGTGAATCTGCTCCTTAGGGGAGGAAATCCAATGAAACGCTTGTGCCAGAGGAATTCTGTGCTCAGTGCACAAGCTACGTAACGCTCGAACCATATAATTGAGAGCTGACTGCAGTTCTCTTCTATATTAAATTAATTTATATAGGTTTCTTCAATAATGCGTTTTAATTTTATGGTGTGAGAGTGAGAAAGTAATCTTCAGAGGAAAAGCGAAGGCACTCAGTAAAACCTGAGGATCTGTGCGATGTTGTGCTACCTCCGTGGCTGTGCAAAGGCCGTTCCAAGGACACGGCGGAGGGGCTGCTGTGCCTCGGTGCTTTTGTTTCCTGCAGAGTGGGGGGGAACTGCCAGGGGATGATTCAGACCACCTGAATTAAGGGCTTAGCTTCCCCCCTAGGACTGTCAGGAGCCCAGCTTCCTAATGTAAGCACTTGGTTTAGATGCTTTGTAGGGAGCTTGGATTCCTCTGATATTTCTGACTTGAAAGTTTGTGTCTGAAACTGGTGGATCTACACGTGTCGTAAATCAGTGTAGCTCAGTATCAGGTTTGATTCTGGATGACTTTTCCTAGTGTGGACTGAGCAGTTTACCACCAAGGCTAAATTTATTGTTGGGCTTATGATTCATAGATGTAAGCAGAAATCCTGACAGCACTGGAGCTAAGGGCGAAATTATTGGGCTTCAGTCTATGCTTCAGTTACACAGAGATTAATTTAATCTCCTGTTAACTTCAAGGGGTTTGGGGACACACATCCCTAGAGAGTATTTATTTGTTCTTCCCTGCTGACCTTCCTCAGTAACTTCTTTCTGATTTGTTTTCTCTGTTTCATAGCTTAACATCTCTACTGTGCCGTCCCACAGGCTACCTAGCACTTTCAATTTATCAAGCACCAAGGAAATCTCTTTGAGTCACTCAAACCACTTGTTGAAACAACTTTCTTTTGTGTAAAACTTCCACAGTAAAACTGTTTTCATCTATGGTATGATGCTCCTACCTCTTTGGTTTTTTTGCATATTCATCTAGTGAGTAAGATGTGACAGTAATTTAGATTGTAGCGTCTTGAATCGTGTCTTTATCTTACATCTTGGTGAAATACTAGATATAGTTAAATTTTTCTACTCCTTTTATTCCTTGTTTCTTTGATTTTCCATAAAAGCAACCCCCAGTGTTGAATCATGATGAAAATGAACACATAGTATGTAAAGAAATATTATCCTAAGAAAGGATCGATTTCCATTGCAATCAAAAGAAATCTTTAGTGTGGTGTATGGGCACAAATCAAGATCCAAAGATTTTTATGATCTATAACCTTCATAATAGTCATAGATGCTGTCAAAAATACTGTTTCATATGGTAGGGCCTATTCCTATGTATGACAGCTCTCTTTGCACTGTGTTCTTTTTTGAGACACTTGATTGGTAAAAAATATTGACCAACCAAAACAAGCTCAAGAACAAGGACCCCAAAAGCATGAGAGGAAGGAAAAAGAAGTTTAATCCCTAATGATGAGGTGAGGTTAAAATACATAAGGATTCAGTGATGATGAGAGGATGATATGCCTATAGCCTACAGATTTTGAGGTAATGTAGAACAGAAAAGTATAAACAAGAAAAAGGAAGCAAAGCTAAAAAAAGAAACATATTGGGTAGACTGCCTTACAGAAAAAAATCATTGATTCAATTGTAGAAAAGGGTAAAAACACCCTACCCTATTTAAATGTATACTGAAGAAACAATAGAAACAGGTTATAGAAACAAAATTGAATTGTCCTTACAGGTGTTGCCTATTTCTTTGAATAAGTAATATTGTAATGTTGTCTTTTTTCCAATGTCAATGCTTCAGGTTAGTTTTCGTGCAATGCCAAGCTACTGGTTAGTCTTGTCATTGCAGTGCATCAATAAGATTTCCTGTCTTCCTTGGTAAATTTGTTTCAGCAAACTGATTCTCCAATGATTATTAAAAATGGGGAAATTGTCAATAACAATGGAATTACCATTTGATTACTTTATATAATTTCCGTTTATGTATAAATTTTTCTTCTCTTATTCTCAGTTCTTCTTGAAATAATGTAATTGTCTCAACAGGACAATTAGTGTTTCTTTCAGTGGTCAATACTGCTGTTGTAATTGTTTCAACCAAACACTTCGTAAGGTAGCACATAAAATTTCTGCCCATTTATTTCAAAGTCACTTAATACAAACACTCTGGCTGTTCTCATCTGGCAAAACTCCCACTTACTTTAGTAGGGTTAGAATTTCATCCTCTTTAACATTTTGCTTTTGGGTTTTTTTCCAAGTGGATGACAAAGACTATACCATTGAAAAAATGTAAGCATAATGCTGGAAAAAAAAGTGTCTTTTCAATGGATAACCAAACCATAAGACATAGTTTTGATATGCTGCTTAGGAGGTTTAGGTCAGAGAAGTTTGGTACCTGTATTTTGTTCACTGAAATTACCGTACATCTATGTCATATATAAGTGCATGTTGGTATTTTCTTTGGCTTCATGAAAAGGTGTGCTTCCTTTGTAGATACACATTAGTCCTTGAAGTAGTGAAAATGAACAGTGCCTCTTAGCTATCTGATTTTATTCGAACTGGTATCTTATCCCTTGCAAAGTTTTTCTCATCTCTGTTTCTTTCCATGCTGCCAAATACTGCGTCCAGTCAGAGCGGACTTATAGAACAAAATGGTGCTCAGGATCTGATGGCCGCGTGAGGGTGTGCAGAGTTACTTTGGATAAGCTCTAATTTGCTCCTATGGACTGACTGCCCATTAGCTGTTGGAGTACATCTGCCACCTTAGTTGCATCCAAAAGGAGCCCAAGTTGTTCTCAAATGGGAACTGAAGCACGGGTAAGTGCTTCAAAAGCCCCCTCCTGAGCCAGACCATGTAATGTATGTGTGTAGGAAGACTATGCAGGCACATCCCTTTTTGCCTTAGAGAAGTACTTTCTGGCAGGATTTCTTTACTTCTGTCTTGTCTTTCTTGTCGCATAAAATTACTGTCATCTTACTCTCCCCTCATGGTTTTCTCTTTGTGCTGTGATGTCTTCTCTTTCCTGCTTCAGCATAATTTCTTCACCGGTCTTTCCTCAACCCATTTGGGTGAAAGTCTTATCCTTTATCATAAAGCAAAAAACGAAGCATTTGTTTGTAACATATGGTGGAAGATACATGATCTGTTACATCATTGTGGATCATGCAAACAAATATTTCTAGTCTGTAGATTGGTCTTCTCAATTATGGTTATTAGAAAAGCATCTGTTTCCGTTTTCATTTGTTCACTGATAATTTTTTTTATTTTTTTTTTATGAGGAAGATCACAATCAATGTGCAACAGAACTTGGTTAGGTATTACACGGATGACAGTTTACATGCATCTAAGTCTTACTGGCACTTCTTGAGGACCAGGTTTTGTTGTTGTGATAAAGAAGGTGTATGAGTTTTCTAGGTAAACGGATATGAATACAAGAGAGCCTAAAACTTCGTTGGATATTTATTAAAATTTATGTAGTTTGGATAGTCTATAGTTTAACACAGTTTGTTAAACTATAGTATTTTTTATGTAATTTATATATTCTAAATGTGAGCACAATACAGGGCAAAAAGCGGGGTCTGCAATAAAATTTAATGGTGGAAAGCAAAGGGACAAGTTAAAATGAAGGAGAATGTTATGATTTGCACATATAAAAGTGGAGTGATATAATCAATGATCCAAGAATATGAAGGACACCTTAGGAAACTGCTGCTGCCAAAAGAAAATTCAAGCAAACCAATGGACCCCAGTGTCTCAGGACTGACAGGAGAGCTGCAGATTGTCTTCAGGTTTTCTCTGTCTGTCTCTGTCTTCTACAAGCTCTTGTTGCCTTCTGTCCTTCCCGCAATTTGGGAGTTAGTAAACGAAGTATTATCTCACTCAAGGGAGAAGCAACCTGAGATTATCTAAAATGAAGAGGGGAGCCTGAACGAATTAACAGTGATGAGCTGAAGGCACGGTACTTGCAGATGAGTTTAACAGTTGGGCTACGTAACAGCGTAGATGTGTATTTATAGCATTGCAGCTAGAGGCACGATCACCTGGGAATTTAATGGGTTTTTACTCAGAAGTTTGCACTGACAATAGGTTGATCTGGATCAAGTATTTGTCTTGCAAGTAATACGGACTGTCACGGGTGGTAACTCGTTAGAGTGACAATGAGCAGGCTTGCTAATTGGAGAGAAAGTTCAGAATATGGTGAAGTGCATGAAGGCACAGGTCTGCCATCCTCCCATCTCAGCATACTCATCTTCGTGCTTTGTGGTATCTCGCTGTGCTCTACCTAATAGCCAGGAAGTAGCTATTAGCTTATCATTATAACTAAAATTAATATGGGATGAGAATAAACAATACGCTGTGGGACTCATTATTTGTCTTCCAGATGCAGGGGGTGAAGAAAATATGGGAGTTACTGTTTACCTTACAATACTTGTATTCTGATGGCCACAGTCCAGGCCCTGACTAATGGTTTTGAAATGTTGAGGACAGAAGTTAAACAGGCATCTAGATCCCGGCCCCCACTAGGGAACCCATGATTAGTGCATGGAGGGTGAAAAGCAAGGGAAGCGCTGAAACTTGAAACCTGGCCAAGAGCATAAAACCCACAGGGCTTGTGGCTATTGCAGGTAATAACAAAGGGACGGTGTCCATAGAGGAGGGTAAAAGAGACGGTTCAGGGAAGGGCAAGCCAAGAAACCAGAAGACTGAAGAGGGAAATGGAGGGGTCTGCCATGAGGGGGTTTGCTGCACGTTTTCGGTCATGGCTTAGGGAAGGCACGGGGACTGAGTCATGGATCTGCACTGAGACTGGCCACTACAGGCACCTCGGTCGTTGCTGCATAGGACCATGCAGAAGAATGATGGTCGGTGCAAATGGAAGCCCTGAAAAGCCATAAGTGCCTGTTCAAAAAGCTAATGGGTAAGAACATTACAAAATCTAGCAACCACTGCTGGGAATTTGTTTTATAGCTTTATTGAAGGAAGCTTCGTGCTCTTCTCATACTGTCTAATTTTTCATTATGCATCTTTCTTTTTTTAACTTATAAACTGAACATAAACAAGAGATTCGTCCAACAATCTGGCAAACTCTGGTGACTTTGGGGCAGAAGTTCTGTAGTGTTCTATTGATCATTGACTTTATCCCACATATGTTAAAAAGTAAGTTATTTTTAAGTTTCTGTAGTAGAAGTATATGCTGATAAGCATATCCCTGTCACAGCTAAGATCATCTGAGTTATTGCTATAATTACATTACAAAGATTATCTGGATCTTGGTGTAATTATTCAGTTTTAAAAACACTGTCAAGCAACAACATGCAGGAGTTTGTGACAAATGGAAGCCTGGGTTGTATTTTTTAGGTTTGTAAGAAACCAAGTATTGTAGCTGTACTATCTGAGTAGTATGAAGAAATTCAAAGAGAAAAGGTAGTAAACATCAGAAATAGCAGGCACTGTAGCCTGCGCTAGGAGTAGAGACAGCTCTTCCATTTAAGTCAAATGACTAATGGTATGAATTTTCTACATTGTGAGACCACGATACTTTCTGTCAGAGTTCAGCTTGAGAAAATATCTAATCACTGTCAAAAGTCCTCGGAGAGGAATTTTGCTTGCTTTTCTTCTTGTGGAGGTTTCCCTGATTGTGTTATTTATGAGAGACCAGCCAAAGCCAGGCGCAGTTTGCTGAACACTGCACAAATGGAAGGGCAAGAGACAATCTCCCTGCCTTGCAGAGGCAGTATATAAATAGACAAAACGGGAAGGGAAGAGAGAGGGGCAGTACATAGCTATCAAAGTTGTGATGATAAATGACATGTTAATTCTCCCTTTTTGGCAGGGGAATATTCAGGGATTAGAAAGACAAGGAAAAGAGGAGATCTGGGGGAAAAAATAGGGAAGGAGAGGAAGACAAAAAGGGCAGCTGTGAAGCACAGCAGAGGTGAAGGGACTGAGATGAGAGTGGAACAAGCTTGGATCAAGCAGCCAGTTGTCAAGGGCAGTTTAAGTCCTGTCAGAATCAAGAAAGTACTTTTCGGTATCAGCAGTCCCCGCTTTAGCTTTTTCTACAGCTGCTCTGCTGGCTTCGGTGCCTGGTTGTTGCGTCCAAGCTCGCGTGGCTCAAGTCAGAGGAGGACACTTCTGTGGGACACACATTGCCTTTGACAGGGGATCGTCCAAGCCCCTGGGGTGGCATCCTGTGGGGCAGGGGAACGGCCTGAGGCAGCCGGGATTCCCATCCTCTCCTTTCCTGCAGGCTGAACCTCGGGAAGCTGTTCTCCCAGCTGGAGTGAGAAAGCTCGAGGCTTTTAAGTGTACAGAAAGTATCTTGCACTTGAGTAAAAAGTTTGGCACGGCATGCAGGATTTATAAGTGTTACAAAAGTAAATGGACTCTTTTTATACTCAGTGTTATCGATAGGATTTAAATTCAAATTGCGATTCTGAAAGTATGTCTGCTAACAATATGACAGGTACAAGTGTCGCAGCAGCAATGTAACAATTACAGCACTCATAAGAAGAATTTATTTAATGAAAATTGTTGAAAAATTCAACTCAAAAGCCAGAAAAACTGCTAAAAAGTCAGCGACTCTGAAAATCTCACTTGATTTGCCCTGATTAGACATCTCAGTCAAATGACAAATCAAAAGTGCCCCTCATTTCAGAACTGGCAGCTTAGGGCTTCTGAATACATATTCCTAAATTAAGTGTTTTGGCTCTGCCCAGCACTTATGTAAGAAAGAATATGGGGAAGTTTGTTTATTTTCCTAGCATTGTAAATTCAGTTAAATCATTATAGCCATTTTAATGTGATCTCATTGAGAGGTGAGAAGATTAGTTCAACTTACTGCACACACAGGAAAAAATACAGTAGAAATCTAGCCCTTGACATCTGGCATATAAGGTTAAATTCATTTAAATGCTTAAGACTTTTTATTAAGTTCAAAATATGGATATTAGATTGTTTTGTTTGTATTTTTTGATTCTGGCTAAGAACATGCCTTGTTTGAGAACAGCGAACTAGCGTAAAGACCTTTCTTCATCCTGTGCATTGTCTAGTATACTCCAAAAACTTTTTTATATATTTCATATGCTATGTTAACGTGGCTGTCTTTCCCTCCACTCCCTTCACCGATCAAAACCAATTCCAAAATATTGTTTCACAATTTGTGTCACTAAATACAGATTTTTGAAATTTGTTCTTGGTTTTCCCAGCTTAGATGCGTTTGTAAAACAATTAAAAGGGCTCTAAGGCACAAAACTAATACAAGTAGAACTATACTTTCTTGTTAGAAATACGATTTCAGTGTTTGAAAATTTTCAAAAGCAGTCGAAAATTGTTTAAATTACATAGAAGCATGGTTCTTAAAAACTTTTTTTTGAGGGAAATGGGTTTGTTAACAGAAGCAAATAAAAAAGGGAAAGTGGTTTTTAGGTTTTTCAGTGAAAAGATTGATATAAACAGACATATGATGGTACATCTGATTAAAAAAAAACAACAAAAAAGGTTATTTCTGACATGATAATTTTGTCTTGAGAACTGGGTGAATTACCTTAGGATTTGAAATGAACTGAAGATTTTTGTCCCTCTGTGTATCGCTAGTGCTTTTAGGATTGTTTTGAAGACCATGAAGGTAATAGCCATACAGCTTGGTTGCAAAGAGTAAGGGATGCATCCAGATAAACCCCGTTAGGAGTCATTGACCTCACATTTCTCTGATAGATAGACTTCTGCTAAGCGCCCTTAAAAAGGGGAAGTTTTGTAAGCTCAGGAATAGGTAAAGGAAAATATGTAAAAGCTCCGTCTGCTGTTACTGCTCAAAAGTAACTGGGTCCAGCGTTTGTCCCAGAGCTCTAGATTTGGTCAGTAAACACCAGCAAACAAAACCTGGTGGGCAGATGCAGTCTGGCTTCCTAGAAAATACCTAAAAGGGCCCTTCCACCGCAGTATCAGTCTTCCCAGTTCATGAGCCTAAACACTCCCTTCCTTTCCACTGTAAAATCAATCAAACAGCAGGGAAAAAACTGTCCTGAGGCAAAGCAGCTTTCCAAAAACCTAAAAAAATTAAGCAATTTCAAGGAAAAAGATCCAAGAAACTTACCCTGAGCAGAAATCTTGACCCTTCAGAGGAAGGATTGATGTAATAGTTCAGTGAGACTTCTCTGGCTTTAATTGTTTAGTGTTGCCCAGTAAAGGAAAGACTGATAGTGTTAGGAAGAAGGAGGGAAGTTCTTCTACTTAGAAAAAAGCAGCATGACAGTCATGTACAAAAGATGTTTCCACATCTAACTCACCTTTTTGAAGGCTGGCATCCTTTTATGGTCAACAACTATATAGTGTTCACTTAATTTATGGGTGGCAAGTATTGGTTTCCTTTAGATCTCATTATATTTCATATAATGTAATGAGTTCCTGTATTACAAAGCTTATTTTGACTTATTTCCTTTTCCTGAGTTGGTGGATGAATGGCTCTCAATAACCACACAAATCGGCCTGCAATGCAAGGCACCAAATGGGTGTCATGGCATCGGTCAAGAGGGCCTGATGTGCCTGGCTTCCATGGGCTCATCCCACCCATATGGATCTGTCAGTGTCAGAGTTGTCCATTTGTCTGAGCAGGGAGAGACATGTCCATAACCTCTTCTAAATGTGGCAGGTGCTTGCGCTTCTCCCCCCAGGAGGAATGAACAGCTCGGCTGGACTGCACCACTCAGCTTATCCATCATGTCTCCTTGAGGGCTGCCTTGCATTGGCTATGAATGAAATCACTCCGCCTTTCCACGTGGGATGCACCGTGCTCCTGGGGGACTGATTGGGGTTTTTGTAAAACCACAGGTGCACACAGCATCTTCCTTTCCCAAGGAGACCCCTGCTCGTGGGCTGTGCGGTGGCCAGGCTGGGTCACCACGCTCAGCGTGGTGCAGCTCGAGCTGATGTCTATGACCCAACTCACGTGGCCACGCCAGTGTGCGAGCAGCTCCTTGGAGAGGCACCTGTCAGGAGGAAAGAAAGAATGTGTCTCTCCAGCTTATTTCCACCTCGGGCCTCATTATAAGAAAACAAGGATTGCCAGTTGGACCAAAGTTGAGCTGAGCTGCGAACTCTGCTTCTCTGGGAATAGGTCCAAGACCACCAACCACTGTGCATGCAGAGCATTTTACCATCACATCATCAGGACAAGCTGGAGTCCCCTTGGTGATGGCTGGACTTGGACCAGGGTGCTTCAGGTGAAAAGTCACAGGTTTTAAAGCTAGCTTGACAAAGTGCCCTGTTCTTCCCCTCCTTCCTAATTAATGGTCCTGTCTAGACCCTTCTAACAATCAACTCCTCCACCTCCGTAGCTGGCCAAAGCTTGCACCTGTCCTCACTCCCCATAGCATGCTGGTTTTAATTCACAGCCCCAAAGTCTCCCTTCCATCACTCCAGGGTTAGGTTGCAGCATTTTCCAGGCAATAGATAAAAAAATAAGATTGACAAATGAGTTTAACATATGACTGTCACGCATCATTTATTTAAAAAAAAAAAAAAAAATCAGAAACCAAACAGGCTAACTGGAAGGTCCATCTACTGCTTGTTTGCCCTGCCCATCTGGGAAATGGAATTTAAATTACCGCATCGCTTTAGGCGCAGTTTGTAATCCCAATATAGCGAAGTCATATGTTTTTCATGGGATGGGAACAGCAGATAATAATAGTTTCTGCAGTTAGCATGGTATCAAGTGTGATGGCAAATACGCTTTAAAGTATTGTTGTCATAGATGGAAACGTACAGCCACAGACTCAGCAGGTGCACCTGTCTGGGAGGACACCGAAGTACTACCATCAGCTTGCTTGCATTTGCAGCTTGATTCACATTCTTGCAGATAAGATGGAGTAACTTCCCAGAGCCTGTATGCAGAGTCTGAGTGGTTTAGCTCTTGGTTTAGTACTGTATTTTTCTAGCCTCTTCTTGATTTGCAAACTCCTAATTTTTTTCCAACTTACCAACAACAGGTGTGCTTCCTAGTTTAAGCTCTCTGACCAGAAGTTGTAAACTGTTGTAGCGTGAGGCAGGACAGTGCAGTGTTTTCGTTTTGCTTAGGAATCTTTAGCAGAACAATCCCATCTGATGTTTGTGTTTCCAATAGTAATGGTAGTAAAAATAATAATAAAATTAAAATAAAAAAGTAATAAAAATAGCAATGGTAGTAAAAATAATAAAGATAATAGACCTTTAGCTGTGAACTAGGATGCTCTTGTGCTAAGTGCCGTACGAGTAAAGAACAAAAAGTCAGTCCCAGCACCAAAGAGTTTAGACTTCAAGTATAGACAGATGGTGGCAGACTGGGTGGAGGAACAGGTAAAACAAAAAAATTGGGTCATGCTGGTATTTCAGACACTGTCAAAGATGCTTGTGGGTGTTGTGGTTGTTTACAGGGAGCCTCTTCCAGAAACAAAGGGTTAATGAGAGTGAAAACTCTGGTTGAAAATTTAATGAGCAGTCAATGAGGGGGGCACCATCAGGCAGGGCCCCGGAGCCAGAGGGAAGGCGAGGTGCTCAGGGAGGGCATGAGAGGTGTCCCTTGGGGGCCAACAAAGCTCGATACTCTTTTAGAGGTAGAAGAACAGAAAGCAAGAACGAGATGCAAGGAGAGGCAGTGTGTGAAGTGTTGATTAGAGGGGTACAAAAAACTGCACCATGCCAGGGTTAGCTATGGGAAACTTAAACTATAGGTAGTGATAGATCTTCAAATATTGATCTCAGGCAGTATTTGACCCAGTCTTCTCTTCCTGCTGTCAGTACGCTGCTTAAACCCCTCCCTTCTGTGCACCAAGGCTACAACAATTCATCTTCTCTCTCCTTACCCATCCGAAAGCTATAGGGCTGGTATGAACTCAGTGCCGAAGATCTACCTTTACTCAGCGGAGAAACAGAGGCAGGCAGTGGAGAGGGCGTCTACAGAAGCAGTCTCTAACATGGGAGGGATGAATTATTTTCTCAGCCTCTCATATCTCTATGACTAATCTTGTCATGGCACCTAACATTCAGACAGTTAAAATCAGCTGAAAGGAATCCTGTGCCAGCTCTCCTCTTTGACTAAATCCTTTATTGGGTACCTGTACATTTTTTAAGCACTAAAAATAACAACTTCAAAAATCTAGTAAACTTCAAGTTCCCAGGGATCCTCAAAACTACTGTTTCTAGAGATAATGTGTTTTCTAACCCTTGTAGAGAACGGAGGGAAAGTTAGAGTTCATTGCCATTACCCTCCTAAAAACTGAGTTGGGAGCTTAGACAGGGAGGGCTGGAGTCTACAGTTCTTGCTATGAGTTGAGGAAATTTTTTAAATATTGAGGTTGCAGTATTATTTTTTGCAAAAAAGATGCATCACTGATAACGAACACTTTGTAAGTATAAAATATACTTTTATCTAGAGCTGAACAAACATATAAATCCATGATCAAAAATGTTTTTTACCCCAAATGGAAGCAGTAAAAGGAAATAATAAAAAGATCTTTTCCACAGGTTTTCCCTCCAGCTCTAGTTCTGATGAGCTTTAAACTACGGCATTTGCGTGTCTCCACAGGTACCAATTTAAATGTCAACAAAGCTGATATGAGCATTTAACTGCTGATCACTTTAGCAGTTACAGTGCTTGTCCCAAAATCCCTAACAGTCTCACCAATTTCCCTAGATGCAAAAGCCCCAGGTGTCCCCAGTGCAGCTGTCAAAAACCTCCTGCTACCTCTCTTGGGCTATTCTGTAATGCTAACACGTGCTTTCAGCAAAAAGGACCATGGTACAAAGGCTGATAAGCAGACTGAAATGTGAGTGGCTTTCAATGTAGAAGTACCTTGATGTGGAGAAATTAGTAGGTACTAGATGTCTCCTTCATCCGAAAGAAAAAAAAAAAATCCAGACAAAACCAAATGGGGATAAGCGAGATGTATTTAAATATGGAACAAGCCACCTCCTGTCTTGGTGACTTCAAATTGAGATGACTTTGAGGGAAATATTATTTGGCATCATGTGCAAGTTGTGCTTTAGGAAAGGGTTCATGACTGTTTGAGAGGGTAAAATACAGTAGGTTACGATGCACATAATGATGAAGACTTTTAAATTGATGCATCAGGTTACTTTCTCGCAACCTCTCATTACTTTATAGCACTTCATCATCGTCTTCACAGTAATTTTCTTTCTAAAATAGTCAATAAACCCTCGACCCCTGAACCAATCCTCCTTATTCTCCTCCAAGAAGCTTTTCCTGCAATTGTTTTCCATTCCTGCGATGTTGTTACTGCTGATCTCTGAAGTATTTTCAGTTCTGCTTTGAGTGTTTTCTGGTTTTGCTTTGATTTTTCAGGAAAGGTGACCTGTGCCACGTGGTGACACAAGGACATTTGAAAACATTACTGAAGTGCTGCACCTCAGCTGCTGCCGCAGACTTCTATAGGACTTTCTGCCTATCGGATCATTGGTAAATCAGCCTCTATTATACTCAAAACGTTTATGTTTCAGAGACGTATTTTAGGAATTTTTTTAATTTTCCTTTTAGGCAAATTTTAACATGAGTTTTAGGAAATTTTAACATTTATTTCAAGCTATTGCCAAGTTCATCTCACATTTCCTTGACAGTTTGTCTTCTTACTTTGTTAGTGCTCAGTAGATATTAGAAACAACTGTTTAGGTCTGTTTTCTTCTACATTTCACACAATAACTTTGATTTAAATTCTGCAGAGAAAGGTGGAATATTCCTGAAAGAGTCTGTAAATTCCAGCAATCTATTTTTTTTAAAAGGCAGAAGTGTGAATTAATCACTAAATATAAAATTAGATTTGAACTCTTGGATGAAAACTAATTTCTGTTGTTTCTAGGACATGAAAAATTACTGATAACACAGCTGAGGAGATAATTAAATAGATGTTTGGTCATGCACTAATGAACCTCTTCGCTCAGATAGGGAAGACAACAGTAGGGAAGCTGACCGTATTAAAGGTAAGATGCAACTTAAGCAATTCCATCTTTTGTAAAAATGTTTGCATGCAAAGCAAGATTTCTTCATATGAACATCTCCCTGCTTCCTTATTCGGAGAGGCTGTGTCCCCAGTGGTGATAAGGACCGTCAATACATAAATTACATGTCCAGATTTATGGCACCACGATGGGAATTGCCTGTTTATATCTACTTTTTTTCAGTAAGTGATTATCACAACGCACCCGGGCTGAAATCCTATTGCTGTAAATGCTGAAAGGTATACAGCAGCGCAATGTGTACCCTGATGACAATATTATAGTCTTGGTGTCACTCAAGCATTTAGGTCAGTTGTACTAAAGCACTTAGGTATTTTTAGTTTGAATCTTTAAGACAGTCCCTGTACAATATGAGTGCTAAATGATTGCACTCTGTTGTGGGTGACTTTTAGGCATTAGTGTTAAACCTTAGAAGGAAAACTTCTTCATTTGGTTTCTTCTGCTCTTTGAAGACGTAGTTAGTCTGTGCATTGCACAATATGGTATGTAATTGCAATTGTATAATCATACTATTCTACAAGAGTTTTTAATAAGTGAATCCCAGAATCTTTGAAAGCTGGTACTTGAATAAACGTAAATAATTCTGTATTCTGCTTCAAAGCTTCTGAACCCTTTGAATATATATGTTGGGCTGCAAATCTCATGAAAACAGGCTCTGCAATGGAAATTATTATTGTGAGATTCTAGTTGTTGCCAGGCTGGAGATACTATGAGAATTGTATTTTGGCATTTCCACGTCTGACTGTGACAGAACTAAAAATCCAGAGATGCAGAAAAATGAAAATTAATCTGATTAATTCATAGGTTTTGATACATTTTGAGGTCTCACCAGATGCCATGGTAGCAGACAGAAAGCCTCTTGCTTTACAGTTATTTACAGTCATCCTGATTAATTTCTAATGACTTGCAGACTGTTCCTCCCAAAAACATCGATCTCCACACAGGTTAGAAGGAACCTCCAGGATAAAGAGCACCAGCTTTCAAGTAATTACCAACTTTTAATAACTTTATCCAGTAGTTCTCCAAACTTAACACAATATTGCCAGTTATCAGTGTGGTGCATTGGGAAAGGCAGTATCACCCTCTTCTGAACTTAACTCAATAGAAGAGTTAAATGTTATTTGAAACAGAAGAGTTAACTGTTCTTTGAGAGCACATACATGAGGATTTTCTTTTATCATCCACTGTGCTAAAGAAGCATTGCTACAATATCCGTAACTGATCAGATAGTGAGACAAAGACATTGCACAAATAATTTTGAAGTGGATTTTTCTAAAGCTTTGGGTGGTCATTGGATTCATTAATGTGATGCATTCCAAAATTCGTGGCAAATTTATTCCAGAACCATGTCATTCATTACTTTGCATGTTTCTATATACTTTGATGGTTCCATTAAAAATTACCGTCATTAAGGAAAGAACAATATCTGTGAGTCCTACGCTTACAATTGTACTGCATTATTGAATGTGTGATTAATAGTTGATTTTTAAAAGAAGTTTGCAAGCCTATTGAGTGAACGTTGATGAATAACATACTCTCAGAAACAAAGAATAGCTTATAAGGAATAGAAAACAGGAATATATATGCCATAGCAGCCACACAGGTGTACATTTCTGATTTGTTGACTTCTCTTTGGCCAACTTTGATAACAGCAGTGGAGAATTACAGTATGAGTTTTGCCAAGGACTCAAAGACTAAGATAGGTGTCAGGAAATCTTCTTGTGTTAATTATGTATTTTTCTTCCTCTTTTTCTAAATAGGGTTTTCCTAAAAAGAAGAAAAAAAATCCAAAACAAAAAAACCCCAAACAATAACCTTGTGCTTCTTAAAATGTTAATTTCCACTAAAAGATTATTTCCTCTGCTTCAGGAAGTTGGCATGCAGCAAACCACTTCTAAATCAAGCTGCTAGCCCGTACTGTAAGAAAACAAAGAGTTTATTGGTACCAGACATTTGTAAATAAGTAATTGACACTCATGCTATAACAATAAGCAATTCCAAAAAAAACAGGGAGCTGCCAGAATAAACAAGTTTTCAATGAGCTCCATCCGATGCTGTATATCCATTAGGGTCAGGCCCATCAGTGGTGGTCAAAGCAATAACTCTGGGACCAGCTGGAGTTCTGCAACGCAGCAGCCGTCTCCTGCTTTTGTCTCTTCCTTCTTTCCCCACAGTCTTCCAGTGGGATCCCTAGGCACGGGCAGGCTGGGAGCTATAGCAATGTTGCCTGAACAATGCGTCTGACGGCTGGTGACAAATCCAAAGCCTCTGGAATTACTGGTATTTGGATACGCAGCGGGCCAAGGTGAGAGGCATGCTGCTGCCAGGGGAACATAGGCTCAGCTCTTCAGCTTTTGAGGGTCCCAAATCACTCAGTCAGGCCTCCCCCCGGCTTTTGGGTCAGTGCTGTGGGGCTCAGGAACACACACAGAGCATGCTTGCCCTTCCTCTGTGTTTGATATTTGTGTGGGATACGATGAGCATGCATGTTTTTTTTGCAATAGCGTCTAATGAAATTTTGAGGTAGATTTCCCCCTCTCCCTGCCATCTCAGGTTTCTGGCTGGCTCTCTCCAGTCCACCCTCCCCACCACCACTCTCTGTGCTTTCTCCTTACCTCCTGCCTTGCTGCCTTAAGCAGGTCTGTAAAAAGCTGGCAGAGCAGTAAGGCACGAGAGGGCCGCAGCAGGCATTTACCACGTTTACCACCTGACAACAGTCATATAAAGTTGAAGGTAAAACATAAAGTAAGAATGCGTGTAGGATCTGTGTTGAACTGTAAGCACTCGTTGGGAGGGGTGGGCGTGTTAAAAGCTGTGTGGGATAATAAGGCGCTTGAGCAGAAATTTCTGTTCATCTCAGTGAAATGTTATGATTTAAATGAGGGAGCGCAGACCTCTAGGCTAACACTGTTCTGTCACGCCTGCCTAATGCAGCACCAGAAAGATGCCCTACATCACACTGGTGAGCTAGGTAAGAAAGCATAACCTTCTTATTAGTGTGATTTAAAAACAAAATTAATGATGGCTTTGTGTGAAACTGCCTAGTGCAAAAAATAACTGCATTCCCTTTGTCAGGGACTACAGGTGAGGGTGTTTTGGGGGGGTTGCTTTTGTCCATTGTGTGTCGTCATTCCCACCACGGACATTTATTTTCAGAACACTTGACTGACAATCCAAAGCATTATGTATGTTTATTTTTTTTGTAAATGCAGTCTTATTGTCTACATAACTCTCTTAGCAATGAAGTTTTTGAAAGTTAGAGGCTAGGTCTCAAGACTCCTGAAAGCCTTGGCTTAAAGCATCTACTATAAGAGTTTCTGCTGGCTTTGACCTTCAGGATAACTTTTTGTAAATGATTTTCCTTAGAAGGAAAGGAAACTGGAAGGGATGGAAAAAAATACAAATTCTCTTTGATAGCATTTACCTTTCTTATTGGAGGTAATGATGCAGGGCTCTGAAGCAAAAGCAGAGAGGGCCGGTGGGGTGGTGACAAGGAACAGTTTAGGAATGTCTCTTCTCAGCCTCTGCCCAAGGCAGTTCATGGTGTTGGGAAGAGTTTTTTTTGCTGTTGTCGAGACAATAATCAGGAAAGTCGGAATATGCAGACAATGGCTTGAATTCTGGTGAGATGTGTTTTAGGTGTCAGCTGCTGTATGTATGCTGTTGAAAGTGGTGTTATACAAGTAAGTGCATAAATCTGTTTTATTTGCTTTCATTAAAAAATGTTTAAAATCATAAATACTATAGCTCGCAAACAACATAAGACAAAGCAAATAGTACAGTAATAGATACATACCCACATTTATACTGTAAATCAAATACGCGCTGTTATAGAGTAGAAATCCATCATTTGTTAGGAAAGTTAATAAGTATTTCCAAAGAGATGCTGCGTTGCTGAGGCTATTCTAGGCTAATAAGAAGAGTATTTGAATTGTTCAGCAATAATCTCTTCAGTATTTGTGTCATGACAGCAGATTTCTGTAATGTTACCGAGCCAGAGTCATTCCTAATTTTCTTGATGAGTGACATAGTGAGTGAGAGCAATTATCCCCAAATATAGCTGTTCTTTTATTCTCAAACTAACTGATGTATATTTCCCCAAAATATTAACTGAATGGCTTCTAACAATCAAACTTCAGTCTTGCGAAACTGCTTGCTTGCTATTCAGTTCAGCTGTGTTGCTCACTATTTGTGGTGTGCAAGGAACCGCCTGTGCCTATTGTTTTTGTTCCCAGATTAAATCTCTGAAGACATTGGCAGCCTCAAGCGCTGTTGAAGTCACTGGTCTCCGAAGATGCTCACAACTTTAATAAAGTTGTTTTTAAAAGTGTTCAGTTTTCAAAGGCCTACCCACCAAATATTGCAAATAACAGTAGCAAAACCTTTTCATTTTGTACAAACGCTAGTGCAACTTGGAGACCATTCCGTCCTCCAAACGTACATCTGTTTGAGCAAAGGGTTACCAGAAACAAGTAACAAGGATATTGAGATCATTGCTCAATAACCACAGCCGTTATTTTGCAATATTCATTGAGCTCTGCGGGGCTGGAGGGGAGATCGGATCTTGGCTGGTTTTAGTAGCAATATTTTCAGTTGTGTCATATGGATTGTTTCACGTTATTAGAGCTGAATGCCGTTATCTGTCATTTCAGAATTGCTAGTTATAGATCTTGCAGGAGTGCATTTGTATGCTGTAACCTACAGCAAAACACCGTGTAATTTGAATACCAGCTCTATCCACTGTGAGTCTCTCTGATATGTATCACTATCCAGGGACCGTGTCTGGGCACCTTTCCTATTTAACCTGGTTGATTGAAAATTATGCATCCAGGCACATTATTTTCAAAACTTATTCTTGAATGTTTAGGTGTAAAATGTCCCAAAAGAAGCATATAGATTGTTGCCACTTAAACCAGTTTTGTAGAAATGAGGCATGGGGATTTTAAGATGACCTTCATGTGTTTTACCAAAACTCAGCTTCCATAGTGCTTTGAGACACAAGTACAATCAGATCTTTTTCTTGTACAGCTAAAATATATGGGTTTTTTTTTTCAATAGATTTGCGTATCTTTCCAGAAAGAACTACTCTTAAGCAGCAGGTAAGGAAAAGAATATGGGTGAAATATTTGGGGAGGAATGGGAAAGAACATTTAATATATTTAATCTTATTATACATTTTTCTACATTGAAGTCAACAGGCTGCAAATATATTCTGCTACAAAGCTTTGTGTAAGAAATATCTCTATAAGAAAATACATCTCATTAAACATTTCCTGTAAATAAATTATCCCAAATAACTATGTTTTGCAAGAGGAAAAGGGGTTAGGCCAATGATAAGAAGAGCTAAAAAATGCTGAGAGCCCATTTCTGCAACCCCCCTGCTCAAGCTGGGTATCATTTTCATCTATCTGTAGTCACAATGAGAGCAACCGAGTTCCTCTGCTGAGTATGTGTGGTGTCAGTGTAAATAACACTTGCAAAATTGGTTCCTGTACTTTTTTAATATCTTGAAACGATCCTATTTGTGAGCCTTATTCCTGTTTCAGTTACACTGGAAAAACTCTGAAATAAGCAGAGTTACAATGATAGGACTGCAAGATAAAACTCTGACTGAGACTATTAAAAACCCTGTCTCTGAGCAGTCCCTCCAGGTCAATGAAAACTAACCGCAGCAGGGAGAGGTGTGTGAAATACTCTTCTTATTTAGACTCTTATGAAAGATAAAGGCAACATAGCTGATGTCTGTGTTCTAATTAGAAAGCCTGAGTCAGGTGGGTGTAGCTAAGCTATAGCTTTAACACGGCCACTGGTGGAGACACGTCAGTGGGAAAAGGCATCTTAGGTATGGGTGACATGGTCTTCAAAGTTAAACTACATACTGGTCTACCCGTGTTGTTCAGAACTGATTAAACAGAAAAGTCCCTTGTATTACAAAACAGGAAAACGGGTAATTATAAATGGGTAATTACAAGTTAGCAGTAGGTCAGTTACAGAATCAGACTTCTTTTAAGAAATATCAGTCTCTTTACCAATGTTTATACAAAGGAATACTTGCAAATAAAATGAAAAAAAGTTTGAAAAGACCAGGGAGACAAGTCAAGGGATAGAAACTGTCCTTTTTTTACCCAGCACACAAACAATGTAGAGTTGTCAGCTCTTTCCACAGTCCGTGTACTTCCATCATTCCTGGCAGAACAGCCCAGACTGAGAGGACATCAAGTCCAGGCTGAACCTGGAGGCTGGTATGCTGTGACATCGCATGATGTTTAACAAGTCATTTGCAGTCGTACCATCTTCTTACATCCTTTTCTGCAGGAAAGGAGGTGCTCACAAGAGCCAACTCCTTTTTCTTTGCTGCCTTTAAGAAACAAATCCATTATACTTCTGCAGAGTGCCATCAGTAGCCTGTTGCTACGAGTAAAACGTAAAAATCTGAGTTTGTAGCAGTATGCTCTAAACACCTCAACAAATGTCTACATCACCTGTTACAACAGCGACAGTGACACAACTTCATAGCTCTTCGCGTTAGGCACTTGAACACTCTGCTATTTCTTTTGGAAATGTCTATAATGCAATTATGCCTAGGCAAAGAAAGTATATTTGGGACTAATGAGCAACTGCCTGTATATAATTCTGGATTCAGCATGCACATATTTGCTTCATCTCTTCAACCCAATGTATACCTAGCAGTAATCTGTGGCAAATACAAGCGATTAAGTGCCATACATTGAGCTATATAAAGCATTTCAATTTACTTATGCATCGGAAACAAAACCCTGTTTAAATGCCTCCTCTTAGAGAAACTGCTGCTCTCTTGAAATTGTGAGATGGCAAGTTTTCACCTCTTTCATAAGGGCCTGCAAGACGTAGCACTCTTGTCCTGCAGGAGTGCTTTCTTTGCTGAAGGGTCAGCCCTGCGTGACAAGGGCGTGTGGACCTTCACAGTAACTTTTTTTCCATTTCTCACACCTGTAATATGACCAATAATGTGTTGACAGATGAGTCTTCCTGGCATGCACTGCTTCCTATAGGAGTACAAGGTATACAATTTATTTAGCAGTCATTACCACGCTGGAAACCCCCTGTAGGCCTAACACTGAACACCTGAAACATCATGGGACAACACAGCAAGGTAAGTGACATTAATTTCCACTGTACTTGTTTGCATACTAGCATTTCCCACAGACTGTAAAAGTTATTTACAGAAGAGCTGCACAGTAGGAGAACTCCAGCTGCACTTGTGTTTACCACCAGCTCAAAAAGAAATGCGTTTGGTGTGACTTCTACTCCTACCCTAACTGTTACTTTAGCCATTCCGCTTTCATTTGCAGTCCTCATTTCCCACCATGCCGTAATGCATTAAATACATAAAGCCACAGTTACTTAATACTATCTTGCCAATCCTCATTCAGATTTTCTGGCACACGTGAAGTCTTGATTTAGAAGAGGAGGTCGCATCTTTCCATACTTTGCAAGACAGCCCCTTGGCACAGTCACATCGTTGGAAAATCTCCAGTCCATGGGAACCTTTCTTGCGCTGTTTGGTGCACACCTCCCCCTGATGCAACACAGGCTTGCAAATTTTGGTCCAGAAATGGCGAGCACAGCAGTGTCCCTCAATACAGTCTGATGACCGTAGGCAGGGATCGCCTTCGTGTCCTAAAAAGAGCAACCAAACTATTTTACCGCATGGGAAAACGTGAAAGTACAGGTTCATTGCAGACTGATGCAAATGAAGCTCAGAAAAAGGAGAGATAATATTTCCATCTGTGGCTATTTGAAGGATTTGAACACAAGGGAAGATATGAATTAGAGAGGTTCAAGGGGATAATTAATGACACCTGCCATAAGACTTAGTAAAAAGAAATTCAGCTACAGGATTGTAAGCAGAATTACAAGTGCTAAATTACATGACTGTTACAAGAGGAGGATGTATGCAGTCTTGCACAACTGAAAAATGGATTGTCAGTCCACCTCTGATACAGAGAAGAAAGCAGATGCTATTTCAATCACAGGAACTGTTGGTCGATGTTACATCACTTTTTGAGTCATGCTGTAAAATTACTGCCTATTTCTGTTTTGCATTGCTGTACCTTAACAGCAATAATATGATTCATAGCACGAAGGAACAAAGCAGTGTTAGTGCAAATGTGATCTTACCTTTTATGTGTGACAGCTTGGAGCGTGGCCTCCCTAGGTTTTGCCATCCCAAATCCTTGCTAGCATAATGACCGTTCTTCTTGTTGCGTGGCCCTTCCAGAGCAGGGATGTGAGGTGTAAGGATGCTTTCAGTTACTGGTATGCAAATACCTGTGAGGAAAAGACAGTCAAAGATTTGAACAAGAGGAAAAGCAGCAAGAGACATACACAGACCAGGACCATGAAAGTGCTGGGGCTTGTCCTCAGTGATGCTCAGCTCTAATCACACCTCTGTCCCTGATCCCTGGCACCTAACTTCAGCGCAGCTCTGCTTCGCTCAGTGTCAGACAGTCTCACTGTCACTCTGGTTTCATGATCTGAGCACCTGGAGACATCTCTCTCCAGACTCCAGAGGAGAGTATGGGAATGCAAACACTACGGTTATAACCCCCTCCCCCCAGGAGAGTAGATCAAGGTGTCATTAAGTCTTTTGCTTCCTTAAAAATACGGGTTCTGTGCAGTCTTCCAGTGAATCAAACCACATTGAAGGTAGTGCTGTGATTCCAGTCAGCAGCATTAGCATTTTTGGGTTTCCCCACCCCAAAATGGGAAAAAGTCTGATAGCATACAAGACTTAAACATAGAAATACTATTAAAGAAAATGAAGTGGAGTGGAATGAAGTAGAAAATGAAGTTTTCTTGGTTTAGAAAAACTAGCACAGTCACCCAGGAAAAAATACTGCTGCTGGGAACACGCAGAGAAACAGATGCTATCAAAATGCTGATTTTATGGAGGAAAACCAAGAAATGATTGACGTACCATTGTTGCAGCGGTTCCCAGGGCAGCACATGCCGTCTCTGTGGCAACGCTTCTTCTTCCTCCGGCACATCATGCACGCAGACGTTGCTTGATGAGGACTGTGACAGTATCGCCCAACTTCGCATTCCTTATCATTGGTACAAGGATAGGCCTGGTGGGTAAAAGAAAGGTTTACAGTGAAGCACTCCTTTGTACTGGGTGTGTATGCAGCCTAATAAAAAAACCAAACAAACAAAACACACACAAAAAAAAACCCAAACAAAAACACACCCAAACCCACAACAACAAAACACCACCACCAAAACCCTCAAACAAACAAAGAAACCAACACTTGAGATACCATTCACAGGGGCCAGGAGATGCAGGTAGAGATGCTTCACTGCAGCCATATAGGAATGTTTAAGCTCATGCTGCTGGTGGAGATGTGTCTGCTTAAAGAATCAGGGAGATACAACCAGCTCCCTGGTGGTTTCATCTTTTCTTGCCTCAAACATATGTTGGCACAAGAGAACTCATATTTTTGTGGGTTCACGACTCCGACTCAAAGACAAGAGCTTAAAACTCCACAGTGAAGAATAAACGGAGCCATAAAACTCCTCTCAGTCAGTAAAAATCCTGAAACACATCCTCCAAGGAGGCATTTTCCTTTGATAGTTGTCAAACATGTTGATGGGTAAGTAAGTTCACTGTTCTCACAGTGAACATCTACACCACATTGGTACAAGCTCCTTTGCAATTGCACCACTCCCCACTGGCCCACACCAGTTGGACTCCTTGGAAGTGAACAAACACCGTTGATCAGCATTTCACTTTCATAACCTTTGCTTCACTTATGGGCTAAGTATATGCCTTAGACCTGCCACATGCTAAACACCACCCTATGGTATCCAGCATGGAATATATTATAGAGCACAAACTGTCTTGCACATATAATTCTCTGCAAGCAGAGACACACATATAGAATTCTCCTATATTCATCAAAACCAGCATTATCTCACAGGAAAACCGACTTTTTAAAAAAGGGTGTGAAAGCACTGTATTCTCCCATAAAGAGAGAGAAAGAAAAGTTTATTCCTACAAAAGGAAAAGACATGATGCTTTAAGGAGACGTAACAACACACACTGGCACATTCCAGGATCCTTTCTGCTGACTCCCACACAGCTACAACTATGCTCTCTGTCTGCATCTAATTTTACTGCCTATTAAATTAATCATAGATTTTTTTCATTCTGCAGAATTATACTTGAGGAATTTGTTTAGATAAAAAGATGAGAATAAATTTGGGGCACTTTCTGGAAAATGATGTTTACGCTTCCTTAACTAATTTTATCCAGCATTTTAAATAAATCAAAGCATTGCTTTTGCTGTTTTCAAAATGACTCTTGCAATTAATTAATCACCACAAACAAAAAGCTCAACTGACTGATTTTCAACGTAGGCTGGTTACTTTTCTAATAATATTTTAAATCAAGGCTTTATTATATTGTTCTCAGAAAAGAAAAACTTGGAGGCTGTTGAGAATTTGCTCTGAAAATTGTTCTTTTAGATGGAGAACTTCTTGTTTCTCTGTCTTTGTACCATTCTATTGAGAATTGCAGAAGAAGCAAGAGGTCTGATAATAAAGCAAGTTTCTCTAGTGCCGTTAGTGGGAGGGGGAACCATGCCATTTCCCATGTGATTTCATTAGTTGTTTTCTTGTCAAAATTTACTTCACAGTACCAAAAGTGCTGGCTGGATATTTCACAAGTGCTGCTGCCCCATTGCTTCTGCCCTCTGAATATGTGTCTTTGAAGAATGATTCCAGAGTACAGCTGTTTGGAGTAACCTGATGTATGTGTAAGTCTTTCTCCCTTAAGAGTAGACATTTCCTCTTGAGTTCATCCTTGAGAACGCCAAAGAAGGCTAGATCTTTTAGCTAGGAGTAGTGAGCGCTCACCATTTTGGTACTCTTAAGGCGCAAGTGGATTCTACCTATTCTAGCAAAGCGGAACTAAAGCGCTCTCCCCTCAATCTGCCTCATCACTCCTTTCCCTCATTTTTCCAGCAAGAAATCATTAACACTGACTTAAAATTTATGATACAGTTACCATAAAAGTAAGACTTCCCTGGCTCAAATGAGACCTTACTAAACTAAGGATCTTACAATGCAGAAAAATGATTTCATATAGACCTGTGCATGGTTGTACTGAGTTTGGAAAATACTAACAATGCTAGCTGGGGGAAATGCAAATAAAAAACATATGAGCTAGCTAAAACCTGGAGATGAAGGCATTTTAGACCCTTGTCTGTCATCAAGACCTTCATAACCGCATCTTTTTTCCAATATGGGCATGTGGTATACACCTGCAACTTGTCAGCAAGAAGCCTACTTGCAGTTTTCTTTTGGTTCCTCAAATAGCTTTAAAAAAAAAAAAAAAAAAAAGAGTTCCCTGATCCTGAATGGTGCTAATGAATGCTCTCACATACCATATCTCATGTCTGTTTTACTTTTGGCTTTTAGGCTGAGTGACACGTAAAAGATATTTTAAGATATACATCTAATTGCAAACTCCCATCTCTGTCTTTAAGAGTGGAAGAAGTAACCAAAGACAATTTCAACATTAAAGATTGCCAACAAAAATGACATAACTCAGCCTTTAGTCCCACTCTAGAGCCCCATGCTAAATAAAGATGACACTTCTGAAATTAGAAAATAAGCCAAAACATTCACTTACCCAAGGCAAATGACAGCAGCACATCAAAAAAATAATTTTGTGTTGCATGGAGCTCAGACAACTGACAAGTCCTTTCAAAACCCCAAAAGGCCAGCTGCCAGCCAGCTATATGAAAAAGCCCTCTTGCAAATGCCTGATGCCATCAGTTGCCTTGATCTTTCTTCCAAAACCACCATCCATTTGATATCCTAGCTATCAATCACAGAAAGCTGGAAACAAAAATGCCTACATCTCTTTGTGTCTGTCTCCTAACTCACTAGACGTTCATTGGAATAACTCCTGCTCTCAGCAAAGTAATTTCTATCACTGTGCAGCATTCAGTATACACAATAATACAGTGTGTACATTGCCTTGGCTAGCAGAAGGGAAAATGTGTTCATAATTGTCCCATTGCTGGCAGTAGCTGAGCCAATCTATGTATAAATATGCATATATTTTTTAAAATACAAGATAAAGAAAACATACTTGTAAAAATGTACATGCTAACAATTGTCTACGCGTGAGTCAAGGTTTTCAAAATCTCCTACACCACAGCGCCTGAAACACAGTCTTTACGTTCAGAGAATTGCAGAGAACATTTCCTATATACAACACAAAGACACAAATCAGTCCCAGATGCAGAGGGAAAATGCAAGCTGTAAACCAGCTCTACTTCCCCAGCAATGATAACTAATTCTACACGGCACATCATCCCTTCACATTCTTCAGCTATACATATCATTTTCTGGTCGTAAATCTCTATCCACTAAACACAGCTTTGATATTATGGGAAACCAGATGAAACCGAGATAAAATATGTAGCACTCCCCGAAGCTGCGTTTAAGCAATCTTATTTAATTTTTTAAGCCCAGATTACAGGCAATCAAGTCACCCGTAGCATGACATAAACTAGATTTGCCTGTGATAATGAGTCGCGTTTTCAGAACGTGTTGTCTGATTAAGAGCATTGCTTGTTGAGATGTTTTCTCCTCAGTCATTCCAATTACTTTTGCATCCTTTTATAATGCATGTCCAAAAAAGTACAGCAAAGTCGTACCGGATTTTTTGCAACGTTGGAGGATTCAGGCTGGATACTTAAACGGCTGCAGCTCACGCTGTGCCAGGATGTGCCCTGCATCAGTCCACCAAGACTAACCTTTGCCAGCCAGGTCACAGCAACACATAAATGTTAAACTTTTCTTTTTGAGAGAGAGAATATGAATCTCCGTTCCTGTGCTTCCTGTATTTGTATTCAAAATGCCAAGAGCGCAGGATAGAAATACTCAAGGAAAACGATGCAGATGATAGAGGAGAAGAGTCGGGGAGTTTTATAGTCGAACAAGTCTTTCCAGGGGTATTACTGAGGCTCTTCCTTTTGTATTAACTTCACAGTGAGGCAGAGGAAGGGAGTGACTAACTTTTGTGACTAAGTGGCTAATGCCATTCCCTTGATTTGAGGAGCGTGCAGGAGCGAGGTTTATTTCTACCTTGTCTTCCCTTTTTGGCAGAGGAGATCTAACTTAGAACCTTTACTCGGTGCAATGGTGTTTTCTTGGGCTTTTTGCTGGAGTCATTCACTATCCCGCACATTTTATATGGTCATCCTGAACCACAGCTTCACCGCAAGCTGGAGCAATACTAAGTTGTGTTATGGAGTCGGTCAGTCCGAGTCTCTCTGTCTGGCACTATAAAATGTAACGGAGAAGCACTCCAGGGGAGAGGAAGAAAGACAGACGCTGTAATGTGCTGAAGGGTGAGTGAGTAGACTGATGGCAGACACACTTTATTGAGCTTTGGGAGATAAGGGCTTGAATTTCAGCATGGCCTCCAGCAAATATTTGAAGACAATATTCCCAGCCAGGGTCTTAGTCACCAGGCTCTCATTTGCTCATATTATGATGTCGCGTTTGTTTTTATGCTGAAGCTACTCCACACTGCACTAGCTAACTATGTCAGAGAAAGGCTGGAAGAGCCACTGGCATATTTTACCTAGGCTGTGTCATCACTTATCCAGCACAAGGAGTCCGAGACACTGCTGGCTTCAGACCCACCTTCAACACTGAGAGGAGCTGTGCCTAAATAAGTGATTTGGTAGAACTGATATCAGTAGTGACTCCCCCAGAAGCAGTTCACTCTTTTTTTTTTTTTTTAAACACATCATAAAGTCCAAGTGCAGAGTCGGTCCTGGCAGGAGATCATGGCTACTACCACTCCCAGCAGAAGAAACAGCATGGAGGTTATTCATTACCCTTTTACTGTGGATGCTAAGCAGCACTCAAGAAGAGAACTAACGTGTCATGTACCACATAAATGACAATATCACTGTGGTTACTGTACTGGACAGCTTCTGTCTGATACGATCACCCTGCGGTGGTACTGGCGACTGAACTGAAGCCAAGTTGTACAGCTGGAAAGTAAGAGCACTGTAGAGGTACCCATGTCAGTCCTTCATCACTCTCTCACCTGGCAAAGAGGCAGTAGCTATTGCAAAGGTGAGACAAGTGGCTCATGAAAATTGACACATACATTATCCCAGGAGTGGTCTTGCTTCCCAGGTACCAGTGTGTTGGAAATCAAATGTAGGCTACTACTCACAGTCGTGTACATACAGAATCCCTAGTTATTAATACCCTATGCAAATACCTGTGCCACTAGGTTATGCTATCACGTCCAGCAGAAATGTCTTTTTCTGCTGTCAACAGACTTCTCTTTTATATCACAGAATCACACCTATATAATCTTTTATATTCACATCATGCCTGTGGGACAGCTTATTGCAAATGAATCCGTACTGGAACTCAGTCTATGAGTCACTTCTTGTTACTTAAGGAAAAAAAGATATTTTCTCTATTTCAATTACTTATACTTCTATAAATTTTAAAATAATGACTGTAAAGTAGGTGGAAGATGACCTCTCTACAGCCAGTGTGCTAACTAAATGATCAAAACTGGCCTGAACTATAGGCAAGAGGACAGAGTTTCCACCCTTCACATAAGAGATGAACAACAGAGCTTGTTTGCCCGTTAGTCTTGGGACTGCGCATATTGCTTAATATTCCACAGCCATCAGGCACGATGAAGCAACCAGCTGGCTCAATCATGGTGAGAGCCTCTCCTTCCCGTCCTGCTTTTGGACAGGACAGAGCTATCTTTCTGAGCAAGGACTTGGTCCCCATAGAACAAACATATGAAGTAGCCATAGGGGTGCCAAGTCTGCTTTTGCTTTTTTCTCTCTCTCTCTCTGAAGAATTAGTTAATCCAAAGTAAAAGCATGCCAATAAATTAGGAAATGCAAGCATATGCTTCAACCAAATTGTCTGCTGTAAAGACTAATTACAAAGAATGCAAGTCATTGTTTGGCCCAACATTCTGAGTTGGGATCTCAAATTTGTTTTGGCTTTTAGCAGATCAACTTTGGTGGGACAGTTGCACGCAACACGTGGCCTGTAGAGCTAGATGAATACACCACGTGCGGGATTTGTCCCGCTCACCTCTTTGGAGATAGAATGAAGATCCTTTCTATGAAAGTCTAGGAGAAGGTCTAACATGATCTCACAGGACACAAACCTTTGTAACAATGGAAATAAGAGCTCTTCATTCAGAACCATATAAATGTGATAAAGCAAAATGGAGGGGGGAAGGAAGTAAGTTAAAACTTTTTAACAAACAAACAAACAAACTCCAAACTCTTTGTGGGTTGTTTTTTTCCCTGCAAGGGGAAAACCGTCTACTTTCTGATAGCTTCTCAAGTATATTCAGACAAATCCATGTCTAACTGACCAACTTCAGCCTAGCTTTCTCCTAGCTGCTAAGCAAACATGTAAATTAAGATGTGGATGGGAAATGACCATCATTTACTACTATTTTGTTTTTAATCCCAAATGAGAAAAGAGTTTATCAGCAGCCATCTGGAGCAATGCAGTTTTCCCACAGCACTGCTGATGTTGCTTTTTTCTATTCTTAGCTCAACACAAGCATAGATGATAGCGAGGGATCTCACTGTGCACAAGCAGAAAGCCATGGTTAATTTATCCCACGGAGGAAATCATGCTGTGCTCTCAGACAGCTCCAGACATGGATCCTGTCTCAGACTGATCTCACCAGAAACTCTCAACTCTCAGTGACTGCTGTGGCACAGACCATTCCTGAAAGCAAAACTCACAGTAGTTGCAATGAAACAGATTTATTCTGTTCAGTTGCCATGACAAGCTTAACGATTCAATTTTTCTCACCAAGCCACCTCCTTGTTAAAATAATACATCTCTGACCCCCCTTCTCTGCCAGACCCAGAGAGAAAAGCACCATCTTCCACCTCTAGATTAAGCACAGGCACTTTCTTCTAGCATAACTTATTTTTAACTCTTCAACTTAAAACAACACTGCTGTTCATGAGCTCCGATTCACAGAGTGCTACGTCGTGGATACGTATACTGCAGCCTCCAAAGATCATTCCTTCAAACTGTGTGGCTAACGGCCCCAGAAGCCTGCACTGTTAAGACAATAAATACTCATATTTTAAAGTAATACTCAATCCACTGCTAGACCACCAGGGGAAGAACGTTTCTAAAACGTGCAGTAGCCCAGCTCTCATGGTTTGCTAGAGCCAAAGAAAACTCAGATCTTAACAACCAAAAAACAAATCTTACTGAGGTCCCTCTGAACCGACAAGGCTGCAGGACTCATGTGGGTCCTGACACAGGCTTTTCTCATCCCAACAAAAATGTCATGGAAAACAACCTCCCATTCTGCCAGCGGTAGGCAGTTGTGCGGGGAGATGTGCTTAAAGGGAGCGTGTAGCTGCACCTGGTGGAGAGAGAGTCAAACACCTTTAAAACAAACAGGGGAGCTATGTTGCCCTGTTGCACGCAGAACCAGCCAGCGCAAGTGGTGCCTCTTCCAGTGCAAAGAGAAAACCTCCAAAGGCTTTTCCTGTATGAAATCTCACCCATACACTGACCCTTCTGGCCCACGTGCTGGATTTCAACGAGCCTTTTAGGTCTACGGCAGAACCTCTTACTCAACAGCTTACAATTCAACACCTTTTCTTACAGAACTACCTGTATCGTGTGTCCCACTGGGAGGAGGTAGTGTCTGTTTAAAGCTGACCTTGGCTTCAGGAGGACATGCAGATAAGGTAATCTGAAAGACTGAAAGTGGGTCAGTTAAATTCCTGGGTAGATACTATTGTCTGAATTAAATTTGCCTTAATGTAGTGCATTTTACATGTGTTATGAAAGTATAATCTCAAAGGTTTAAAGCATTTAAAGTAATCCACTTTACAAGTTATTCAACTTGATCCACCTTCAATTCCTCATCCAGGTAAAACCTGGAATGAGTTATATTTCCAAATTACTTAAAGGGAAGGCACGATGCCCAAAACATGCACAGATGTACGTTGTTTATACCACAGAACAGCACAAAACTATCACCAAGATGCAGCGTACCCATTGTAGTTCCCAAGGCAGCACAGCTATGGGTCATCCTGTTCTATCACACCTTTAAGGCAAATTATCAACATTAGATCCACATTGGCATCACTCTGCTAAATCCTGCCATTTCAAAGGGAGCATACCCTGTTTCCAGCCCTACGCGCACTGTGCATACACAGGTGCTCAAATTTTCCCTCCCTACCATGTATCGTGACCACGGGATCAAATAGCAGCGCATCCCACTCAACATTTGGAGAGACCATGAGCCTCCCACACTGCTTGATTTAGAAGGAGGCTTCCTGCTCCACAGAACTGGTACCTTACAGAAGACATGATTAGAGAAGGTTCAAAAGTTTGGGGGTCAGTTTGACCCCAAATTTTATGGACTTTGTCTCAATGTGTATGATTCATATTGTCTGGTGAACTACCACCAGCAGCATTACAACAGAGAGGACCAAAACAACATTAGGTAATCTTTGGAGTCAACAATGTAGTACTAAATCAATGTGACAGGAAGCCTCTAGGTCTTGATTTTATGTCCTTTTCGAATGCATCACCAAAAACTGCTCGCAGAATAAAGGTTTGTTAACACACACTTTGTTCTATGTCCAGCCTTTTCAGCAGACTGTTCTTGCCCTTTTATCTCTGCCTTTTCCCCACCCCTTTTCTGATGGTTTTGCTTTTTAGTTTTGTCTCTAATTGGCTATTTATCATCTGTTCCAGAGTAAGATTCTTCTGGCTTTTTGATCAACATGTTTACTGTGATGGATGGATGAACAGTGGGTTGCCAAAAACAGTTTTCTCTCTGGATCTATTAACTCTAGAAGTATGGAGTTTTTTATTAATCTAAGAATACTATCCAGATGGAAACAGCAAGCAGATCCTATGGCTCACAAAGCACCAAGCATTAAACCACAGGTAGATACTCACATACTGTGGTTGGGAGTACAGCAACACTGCTGGGAACTGGCAGTAAGTTACTGTTCTAACACCTGGGTCCAAACATCCCCAAATCATGACGCACTTTCAAGGTGGAGCTTTTATTGGGAACCATCTCTGCAAGCATGTATTCACAGCAAGAAAAATGAGATGACAGCTTTACCTTCTGTAGTATAGCTACTAAGGAAATAAACTTCCTTTGCTGCTTTTAAACATTCACATAATCCAGAAAAAGCAAGAGGGAAGCCCTGTCTCCTTGAAGTCAGTGCAAAAACTCCCTTTGTCTGCTACAGCACCTGGAAAGAGAACGCTTCCACATTATAAACATTTGTGCAGCGTCTGCAGTCCTTACCCTGGAAATGACTCTGAGGTATTCCTTGCAGAATACACTTTGCATTGCAGAACGCAAAGCATTTAAAACGCTAGTTTTCAAAGTGCAGTTTCTCTGGCCCTCGTGTTTAAAAGGACAGCCCTGAAAACATGAGTTCGCGTCAGCTCTAGAGACAGCCAGATGCTCTATGTCTGAGAAGGATGAACCACAGCCTCCACCTCAGCAGACCGCTGACTGCAATCTAACATTGTTACTGAATGTCAGCATTATTGTTTGTCTCCCTGATGGTCACTTATGTGAGAACACCTGGCTCATACACCGCTTTCAATCCCCAGTTTTTCTGTAGGCATTAGAAACCACCACTGTCATCTGATATTCAAAACACCTTCCCTCTTTTCCTGCTCTACATGAGCCCCTCTGCAATGAGATGGCTGTGACTGATCCATTGCAAGGGGAACTGAGAGGGACAAAGTCCTTTGAACTCCAAAGGACCTACAGAGAATTGAAATCAGACATCAAAAGATCAGTCAGCTCAGCTTTAATATCAGAACAAACGAACCATGCCGGGGCGCCTAGGCCAGTTCCCACTCTCCAGTCTCATGCACCGCAGAATTCAGAGATGGGGCCACAGAAGTTCCTAAGTTTTAAGGACAGCGGAAAGGGAAAAAAAAAGACTAATAAACCGGATGAGTCAATAACGTAACTTGGGGCTTTCCCCTTCATAACAACAGGAAGAATTACAACACGAGAGTGCAGCTCCTCGTCCTGACTTATTCTAGGAGCAGTGACGCTTGTATGAGGAGAGCAGTGCACATGCAGTGGGACTACCTGAAAAAGAGCAGCTGCCCTGGGAAAGGGCTTGATCACAGCCCCTTGAGGGCACAGGCAACCTCTGTGAAGTGGTTAGACTCATATTGCTGTTCAGCTGACTCCTCGGGTAAAAGGAAAAAATGTAATACTAGGCTATTAAGGCAAATTATCACACTTTACTCAAAGGAGGCCAAAGATAGCAGAAAAGGAAAGCACCCCTAACAGTATCATTAAAAAAAAAAATCATCGTACTCTTATTATACGATTAAGTTAGAGCTGCCTACCCAACTCCAGCCTGTGGTAAATAACATAGCAATCAAGGTCTCAACACTATTTACCCTTTCTCGCCCTTTTTTTTAAAATGCTCCTGGTTAATTTTGCACAAACAAGAAAACAGGAACAACACAGCAAGGCAAGAATAACTTGTGAGTAAAACCAGATGAACACTAACATATTTACATAGTGTAATGACTTCACTATTAATTCAAACAAACCCAGGCCCCAATTCTCAGAAGAGAGAGCTGAGCACATGCAGTCCAGGAGGCAAGAACAGGGTGGCTTCAGACTACATTTATGTCTGCAGCCCCTGAGTCAGTAGGGACTGCTCTTAGTTTCAGTCTGCAATAGCCACTCAGGGGCCACCTTTCATTCCAGACGTTGTACTCCAACTACACCCTCTTCTCAGTCTTATGGGCCCCCTTCCATTTTCAAGGAAGACTTCCATCAGCACTAGGGACCATAACACAGAAGAGACAGGACAATAGGATTTCCGAAAGTATCCAATTAATATAATGTCATAGAAATGAGAGAAAAAAGAGAGTAAAAAAAAAAATCCCCCCTCAGGTCTGCTACCTACAGGGGACAGTCATTTTTGATAAAAGTACCAAAAAAAAAAAAAAGGTCCAAAGAAACAGGAATAATGCAGTTTCTGAATCAAGCCAAAAGGAACATTGCCTATTCTAGTCTTTGTCAACATGCAATTACCTAGGATTCTGGTATTTAACATTGAATTAACTATAAATCTGTTCTTCACCCTCAAAATAAGCTGTTCTGCAGCTGAGACTTGTATTTATCCGCTTCCCTGCTAAGTTTTAGCATATCTTCTGGACTTATGTTTTCAAGCACTCTCTTCTTGTCTGAAAATAATATACTTTATGTGGAGTTACGGAATCTCCTCTTTGTTCCTCGATGTCTTGGATGTTGATCAACAAAAGGTCATTAAAAAGTTTAATCCTCTATGTTTGGCACTACATCAGTCTGAGAGCAGTTTCTTTGTAACAGCCTTTGGAATAAATATCCATTAAAGATTTTTTTTTTCCTTATACTGGTCACCCACACTTTATAGTGGGTGGCCCTTTCGTTTATCCCATTACTATATTTCCACTTCTAAAGTTAAGCCAGATGCAGCAACCTGATACTACTTTTTAGTTCACACAACTTTATTGTAATGAAAACTTCCGTGTATATCTGATACTTGTTAGGAAAGCCAAAGAAACAGGAACCATGGTAATATTGCACCACCTTCTTGACAACTTTTATTCTGCATGAGCTGAATACTCCAGGGTACTGCATGCTTCATTAGCAAGCATTTTTCGCATTTAGGTGCCCCAGAGTGCAAACACAGAGTCAGCCCATATCCGAACTCTTGTTGGTATTATTTGCATTATAACCATGCCCAGAGGCAGTGTCTAGGTGCTACGCTTTCTTAAAGAACTGATCATGCAGAATTATAACTGCTAGATACGCTACATAAGCAAGACCAAACAAGGGCAGAAAAGAATTTAAGGGGTTTGGTTGGTTGGTTTTATTTGCCTTTTATTTTTTAAAAAAAATTCTTCTTTCTTTTTTCTTTTAAACAGGTGGACCTGAGATAGTGGAGATTAAATGGCTTGGCTATGCCAAGGCCACATAAGAAGTCCACAGTACACAAGTAATTGTCTTCAACCCTCATCCATTTAACTGTATGATTCTTTCTTTTTTCTGAAGTTGTACCCTTCCTTTCAGATGTGCTAAATATAAGTGAATGTGTCTTTAATAATTATCTCCTCTATACAGGGATACAAATCAAGGTGGCCACATTTACCAGCCAAGTATGAAAAAATGTAGTCCTACTTTCCAGTCATACCCATGGAAGCATATTTCACATAAACAAATTGATTGCCTAAAGCATGTTTTACAGATGAACTTACTCAGCCTATTTAACAATTCTTAGAGCGTGGATATGTGAAGAGCTCTCCTTAAACTCCAGGCTGAAACCAACCACTGATGATGGCTATGTGATTACAGCAAAGGAAAATTTCCTTCCTTACCTTTTCATTAGAACGTTTGCTGGACGATGTAAAGGAGATGTGATTTATTGTTTCCCCTGTGCTTCACATTTCACTCCAGAAAAAAAGAAAAAAAAAAAAGGAAATTTCGATTCAGCACATTAAAAAATATTTTTAACTAAGTCTTGGGTAGTTCAACTGGCAACAGTGGAATTGTTCAAATGCTTGATGTTATTTATATGTTTATGCTTGTGAGAACATAAGCATATTTGTAATAGTTTACTGTACACAAAACATGATTCACCTCTTAGGCAACAGATTATTTTCCTAGTTACATTGCAAGGAGGCAGAAAAGCAGACTAAACTGACGTGTGAAGAGTACTTAATCACAGAGAAGTAATGAAGTAACACTAGATGGCTTTCCTGAGTCATGAGAAGGGTGTTTCCCAAGTCAACCAATTTCTTTTTGTTTTCCTGCTCTTCAAATTCTCCATGAGACAGGACTGCACAGAATACTTTGCACTCGAACCAAGTGAGACAGCACATTTCCCTAGCAAGGTGCTCTTTGCGCCATGCCTTGAGCACTATGCTCTGAAGAGCACTCAGACTTGAGGATTTCTCTCCGCCTGCAGCGAATCAACAGTTACGTCAGTGGTGGTTACGCACCTACTCTGCTGAAAGAGCTGCAAAAACCACTAGACAGCTCTTTGCGTATCCAAATGTCTAAATTCACCTAAGTATTTGCATGTTTTGTGAAAACACACAGGAAAAAAAAAAGCAGAAAATGCACCCTTTCCCACAGACCACAGAGTCCCTAAACAAGCACAATTCCCACCGGCTTCAGATGTTTCTCCCAAGTAGGAAAATGAGTGCATAATTTAACAAAGCATCACTATTAAAATGTTAAGAGTGTCTCCTAAATTAGGTACATTTCCTTGGAACAAATTCAAAGGATCATAAGGGACAGGAATAAACGGCATTTTGCCTACTGAGAGGACCTCTCAAAACCGAGGCACTGGGACACAGCCTTGCAGCTGCTTGCTGCCTCATTAATTTAGGAATTTAGCTTCCTGGGAGTCATGCAAAATGGTCACCAGAATACAGCGGAGAGGGGCTAAACCATCAGGTTTTGCCATCATTTCATAAGCCAGTCTCTTGCCATCTTTCCTACACGCGTGGGAAGGGAAGAGAGGAGAAACTACAAGACCTCTCCAGTGCTTTGCTGCTACGAATTCACATTTTGACCCCCGTCCAGATGAGTATGAGTAGAAATGCCCCTCCCTGGAAACAGTGAAATGCCGTTGTCACTGCTGTTCCTTTTCCCTGGTATCGGTTGCACCGAAGCCTTCAGCTTCTACTTCAGCCTGCTTTATGGGTGCTAATGCTCCACATGCTGAGTTTAGATGCAAAGGCTAAAGAAAGGAAGGAGGAATGACTCCCTGCGTCCTCAATGCCTGCAGAGGAAAGAAGAGCTGCTACAGGGTCCCAGTTCCCGCTGTGGGAAGCTGCTGCTCTGAACACTCCTGTAAGCCCACTCCAGCGCCTGGACTCTCTGAGGCCATGCTAGAGTTACGCTGTTACAAATTAATTTTTTTTTTTTACATATATAGGCATGGTGCATTGCAAACATGAGTTTTATTCCTGAAAACCCGTACCTGGTCCCCGTTAGTGCACTGTTTGCATTTTAATCAACAGAACCTGATTTAAATATGACACTTCTGGACTTGGCCCGAAGGCAAGACAGTGCTCTCCCTTTAAGGGTTAACAATCAGGATATATACTGTAGAGAGGTAAGCTTTGTCACTAAAGGAAAAACAGTATAATTAAAACGATCAATCAAAATTTTTGGGTTTAAGGTGTCAGGCTACCTTGAGCTGCAACAATAGGGCATAGGAATTACTTAATACTTACCTTAAGTTTTAGATAGCACATAGTGTACTTACAAAGATTTCATCTAATTCAAGTACGTTTATCCAGGTTTAGTCAATGGAAGAGATTTTTTTTTTTTCCTCAATTAAACTAACGCAATCATGCTGAAGCCTACAGGTTGAATGTGTAAAAGAGCATTGGGATCACTGGTATCAGTTTTGATACTGAGAGAAGTCCTTCAGTAAGCCGTATCATAAAAGTACTGCTCATCGGTTAGGCATCTGTATATTTTAGAGTATTAACTGGCCATGCAAATACAACTACATTGCTATTCTGACATTTTTCTAGTACTTTCTGAGAGAACATAATCACTCTGCTCCAAAACATCCCTCACCAAATCCTTTCTCATTTTTTCTCGTCTTGACTAACAAATTTATCATGCCTGATCACAAGATCTGGAAAAATAAAGGAAGAAGCACATGCTAATTTAGCCCATTAGCCCATTTCTCATTAAACAGAGGACAAAGTCTGTCTACACACACCCCTTTGCAATCATTGACCTCACTACTTCTTTCCTGTATTTTTAAGTCCTCATTATAAAACCCAGTGAAGGGAAATTGAAGGCACTGACAAACATCAGCTTTTGCAGCAGTGCTACAATCTGTCACACCAAGAAAACCCAGCTGTTTGTAGAGTGATCTCCAGTAGGGACCGCGTGTTAGGAGCAAAGTAAAAATGCCTGGATCTTCCCCAGCACCTCTTCCAGCTATTTATACAAACCTTTGCCAACCTTCTTTCCTCATTTCTTTTCAGCGTCAGCTTCTTTTTTACTCATGGCTAAGCCGCGGTTGTTTACCATATACCAAAAAATTCAAGTTAATTATCTTAAAGTCTTCAAGTCAAAGTACATCTGGTTTGGAAATGAGAGTGTCTTAGGCCCGTCTTTCATGTAAATACACACACACATCTGAATGGAAAAACTTCTGCGTGTTACAGATTTGCCGCGGAACGTGCAGTAGTACCCTTATCATTCCTATCGGGCGTAAGTCAAGAAAGACTTTTGAAAAGTTCAAAAGAAAAGCGGCAAACTGTTGTTTTAATGAGACTCCATTAGGCAGAACGCTGTTCAAGACTCTCCCAGATCATTGTTTTCATTAGCAAGCTACATGAATAACAGCAAAGCTATTTGTACAGTGCTCGCTGCTCGGGTGCAGGCTCCCTCTTTGCCAGAGTGCTGTCTTTTAGATGTTCAATCCAGCACTGCTGTTATCTGCTCTGTGAGGGGAAAAAAAAAATAAAAAAATGCAAATGAATGGAAATTTTGTGGCTGGCCAACAAAGGGGCTTTCCCAGCCAAAATCAGAACAAAGGTTTTAATTTATTTAGGAAATCAAAGGGCTAAAAAGGCATGATCTTGCAATCTCTTCCTAATGAGAATAGTCCTCCCTGTGATACATACTCCCATGGTTTTGCTGGGCTTCACAATGGATTTACTTATTAAAGACTTAGCACATGAGTAAAGATTTGAAGAGCAGGTCATCAGTACTTGACAGCATAAAAATATTACGCAATGTAAATTATGTGTTAGTTGGAAGCATTCACTTTAAGTTATTTTAGAGCAACTTGGACGAAGTATTGAAAAGAGGCATACAAACAGTCTGGTTCGTTCACAGAAGAGCTGAGACTGTGTATGTCAATTTTTCTGAAACACCACATCCCTCATCTACTCACAGACTACTGTCATGGTCTGACAGTGTCCTCAAAAATCTATTTTGTACCTCTGAAATGAAACTCTTTCAAAACTTAAATAATCCCCTTTTGTAGACTAACCAAGTCCATAAATATTTAAGTCATTAGGCACATTTGCAAATCTAAAAATACTTTAAAAACCATTACTGCATTCAGAAAAAGCAGTTGTAGAACACTCCATAAATCTACTTTTTCTGTTTCCTCTGAGCAAAACCCATTCCAATTTCAGAGTTAAGACTCCAGTTCAATACTACAGGACAAACACATCTGAAGTTTGTAGGCAAGCCCCAGCTGAGAAGGGTGGTGGATCTTTACCATCTACTGTCAGCTCTAACTTTGGTGCATGGTGTTGCTCTTCTATAGGTCCCTGCTGGATGCCTTCCCATGGATCACACAGGAAGTCTGGACTACAAACCTTTTAGTTCTCCAGATTCTACCTAAGTTTTTTCCAAAATAAAGGGCCTAAAATGACTAAAATTTTTACCATTGTTTGGGAGGAGTTAAACCTATCCTTGTCCCCCAGCAGGGTGCCAGCCACCAAGGGAGCTCTGGAGCTGCTCCAGAGCAGGGTGCCAGGGCACAAGGCTACAGGCATGGGGCTTGCACTGGCAGGTGGCACCTCCCAGCCATGCATGCAGCAAAAAACCACTGCTAATAACGTCTCATCTCCCCAAAAGTGCACAGGTGTGGGTAAAGAACAGCGACCCTTCCTTTGCTGCCTTTCCATTAACTTCTGAATCACATTTTCAAAATTCAGGAACTAACACACTTCAGAAAACAAACGTTATTTAAAAAAACCCAAAACCTACTTTTTACTAAAGAGTTTGCAAGAAGCAGTAAGCAGTACTACTGAAAAGCTACCAACAGTCTAATGTGAACTCTCAGAGGAGAATCACCAAGCAGCACAAGCAGGAAAAAACTTTAAAAAAAAAAAAAAAGGTGCTTTTCTTACAACAACCTTGAGAATAACATACTGGCAAAAGGAAAAGCTGCAACAAAAAGTGCTACAAAGTAGATTTGGGTACTGTTTAGAGACTGGTTTGCATCCATAACTCCATAACCAGGACTAGTGACCACCACAAACCAGTCTATCACAGATTCTATATGAATTCTACCATGTTCAGGATTTCAAGAGGAGGAGACACAGGTTTATTTTCATGCTTGAGAAATGTACCGCCTACCTATACCACATGCTAAAACCTATACAGAGATGCATTGATGGTTTTATTATTAAAATTCCTTCGCTTATCAAGTTGTATGTCGCATGAATGTGTAGCGGAGGTACAACATGGGACCAAGCTGGCATATGGCAATGATAACAGAATATAACAAACAACTACATCATTTGCAAGTATTGTTATAACAATGTTATGTATAATTTTTTTTCTACTGAGAGGCAGCAGAGGAACCTCAGTTATAGACAAGACCAGCATTGTTCTAAGCAAAGTAGAAATAGGAATTCCAGTGTAAATGCCAGAAGGGTTCAAATGTAGCTCTGTAGTGGATTTACAAAGACCTGAATGAGGTCCAAAGTCTTTTAGGATATGTCAACAAATCAAATTGAAAACACAGTTATTCCAACAAGGGATCTGTATGTACTTACATACTGCATATTGGTATACCTGCCATGTAAGAATTGGGTTTAGTTAACGTAGTTAGGAAACTCTTCATTTAAGTTTTATTTGCTTCTCCCTTTTGAAAACAGCTTACTATTTTCTTTTTTTCTTTTATGGGCCACCAAATTACATGTGACCAAATGTACCTATTTAGTGAAAATGGGTTCCATTAGTATGTAATCTTATCCCTGCATTGTTTTCTTCTGAAGGAAAATAATGGAGAACAGGTGGTGATGCTTAGCATCAGGCTCCTGTTTCTAGAATTACAATCTACTGGGAGCCACCAGCAATCTCTGAAAGCTGTCATAAGCGCTGAGGAACTAGCATGATCCAGAGCACACTCAATACATTAAAGCGTCTTTTTGAAAATTTAAGTAGGTGTGACAGGAGAAAACTGGCTGAATGGCGCAGGGATTCTAACGTGTCCCTGCAAAGGGTCGTGATTTCCTTCTGCATCCCACAATAAATAACTCAAGCTGGCCTCCATTTCCATAGCAGAAATTAGACATTTAAAAAATTCAAATAGGTACCATATGCACTATAAACCTTTCTGGTTTAGCGTTCAAATGCAGCCGCATTCATGTTGTTGGAAAGTATGGGATTTAAATTGTCCTAGAAGAACTTTAAAAAGCTGTTCCTTTACAGTGATTTATTCTTTTCTCAGTGCCACAAAACCAGAAGTGCCGATAAATATTTCCTTGATATAGTTTGAAAACCTGTTGATGTCACACCGCACAGTTCTACCCAGTGAGTCACAACATCGCATGTCAAACGGACATTTCTTTGTTTTATCAATCTCATCCTTACCTTCCCAAGTAGGAAGATGTTTAGAAATAATTCTATGTAACTGACAACTGTGTTTCCCAACGTGTTATCATGATGAGCATGAGGACAGAAACACCACCAGCTACCAGATCTATACAAGCAAACAAGCCATGTTTTAAAGCTTGGCTCTGAAGCTGAAAAGTAGGACAAAGACAACACATATTTTCATGGCAATTTCAACTGACATACGATTTTGCAAAATCAGACATGGAAGGCTAGCTGATATCCCTAACTACCGTTCTATTTCAGGTATGCCAAGATACGTGCTTACAGGAGGAAACAGTTAACGCAAGTTTGTTTTGTGGCATTGTAGTTCAGAAACGATAGGAATTAAAGGAAGATAAAGTAATTTGCAGGGCCAGATTTTCTGTTGGTGGAAATTATCTATCTCCCACCGATTTCCACAGGAATATGACAAGTTGCACCAAGTAGCGAGATTCTACTTCACATTCCAGATTTCTTGCATAGCTATTTGAGATCAATGCTACATTTGTTACTACTGTGGTTATTTCTTTTGGGAGACCTTAGTCAAAGTGGCTCCTGCAAGCTGAAATCAGTTGACACTAGGCTAACTTCAACAGGCTTTGAGGCAGAGTATATATATTTTAGCCATCTTCAGTCTCACCTGTGTTAGCTTTCCTCTAAAATAGGAGGCAGTGTGATCAGCTGCAATTCTATAGAAATCATATTCTGATTCAACAGAGCTCAGGAAATTCTTCTACTGCTTCTGGTTTTCCTCAAAGTCTTAATGCAGAGAGAATGCCCTGTTCTCCGACGACTTCTGTGTGTCTCTCCACTTGAAGCCCTGTGGCTATGACAGAAGAAAATTAAAAGGTGCCCATTGCTTTGAAGATACTACAGGAAGAACTCCACCTTACAGAAAAAAGATGAGCCCAGCCCACAAAAGTGCGAGACACGGCAAAAGACAAAAGTATTAGGGGAAAGAGGATGGCAAATTCTATGTTTTCTTCTTGGCATCATGCTAACAACAAAGTTTTTCTCTTTAAACTTTGTTTTCCAAGATGAAAAATGCAACTGTTGTCACAGGGTTTTTTTTAACCTAAGAAACTCTAGTTTTGCACTACAAAAACTCTAAGTATTAATTAGTCTTTCTCCTGAAATTAGGTTGCTGAAGTAATGGATTGTGTTAAATTGTCCCATCAGATCCATCTAGAATCAGACGGTTTATGAATTTTCTTAATACAATAAATTTTTCCGCCCATTTATCACTTCTACCAAACCTGGATCCAGCTAAATAGCTGAACTCTCTTCTACTACGTGCATCACCAGCAAAATTCTTCAGCAAAAGACAATCACAGAATTATTATTACTGGTGATGAGTGAAACAGAAGAAGTGCACAGCCTGATCCCAGGAAAAGTTTCACTCCAACAGACAAAATTATCCTCATCCTGTTTGTGAAGTGACCAAATTTAAACATTGGAAGACAATTCACATGGCAGCACACTATGCCATTTTTAAAGAAACCTGTTTCAAAACAATTTTACTTTAATTCCAAACTTCAAACTTATCGTCAAAAGATATTTAGAAAAGGAAATTTGCTTTGCTTAGAGCACTGAATAAGACTGAATGATGAAATCTAGAATTCTGATTAATTTAGTTTTGAAGAGACCTGATTTCTTGGAGGTTTTTCCCCCTAAAAACAACGGAAGGTTTTGTGTCTATCAAAACTTTTTGAGAAAATGTTTTTTTAATCACATTTTCCCTTTTTCTGGTACTAGAGATTACAAAAACAGTTCTAATAACGTCAGAATATTAGTGAAACATAGGAAATAAATTATAACTTTCCTGCTTAATCCACATACCATAAATAGTCTCAGTATACATATGCATACGTGTGCAGATATATAAGTAAGATATAATGTAAAAAGTAATATACAGGTCCAAATTAGGATACACTATTACAGCAAGAAAGCTAGAGACATTCTCCTTACTATTCCATCCCTAAAATCCTGTCCTTGGCTAAAATCCTGAAAGGATTTTAAAGGTAGAAGTGCTTTAGTTACTTTCTGAAAATCTTTTTCCACAGCCTGACTGATCACTTACTAAGTCAATTGCAGCACAAATTCACCTTAGCCCGGAGCACAAAGATTTTGGATTTAGGTCTTAAAAATATCACAGGCTTACAAGTATTGTATTGATGAAATTTCTTTTCAATTCAGAGGACTTGCACAGGTGGAAGAAAATCAGTGCAACTCGGGGAGAATGAGCTTGGAGTGATTTTTCTTTTCAGAAGATGAACCTTGGATTTCAAATAGGCATGGCTGCTTGAAGAGGCCAGCGGAGTTATAATACTGACTGCATTTTAATGGGATAACCGGCCATTAAGTCCCTACCACACTCCTTTTCTCCATGCTTGGATAACATGCTGCTGCTGCTACTACTACTACTACTTCTACTATTAAACTTAGCTCCATGGTAGAAGCGAATTCTTTTCTTCATGAAAGGAGAATATAAAGGCAATAATGATGAATTTAACCCAGGAAGAACCATGTTAGAACAAAAGATAAGCAGGGAACTGAATGCATGGTTTTCCCAAAAGTCTCATTTTGTGCTCTATTGCTGTTGCCTTCCAGACATAATGATTTTACCATCTTTCTTCAAAAAACAGAAAGCTTCATTTTCAAAATGATGTGTTGCCAGATGAATCTGTCCTGATCTGTACCATTCTGAACTAGCTCAGAGACAGTACGTATACATGAATTGTATATATTACATGAGGGATAGCATTCATAGTATGATGATTTCAACAGTTTGCTGATAAACAAACTGTTTACTTTTTTGCCAAGATTGCACTTCTCCATAAGCAGAATATTAGTATCTTGTGGCAACACACTTTGTAGACAAACTACATTGCCCTGCATTTGACACAGTTGTTCACCCTTCTTGGTTTGTAAAATCTGGATCCAATTTTGAAATGAAAGATCACTTTGCTGAACATTTATTTTTCCTGTGGAATTACTTTACCAATGTTTGGTGAATAGGCTCTTTTCAACCTTGGGGGTTATTTATTCAGATTTTTATTCTCTTCAAAACGTCGGTGGAAAATGTTTGTTTGCTGGAGGGGCACCACATGCTTCTGATCTGAAGGTTGACTGACTTCTACTGCCTAAAAAGCAACAAGTCAGCAAGTACAAATACAGACAGGAGGTCAAATGAGAATTAAGTATCTAAATGAACTGGGAATTACAGTCCCAGTTTCAAAAGTCTGTCAGATGAATTGAGTTCCCGTCTAATTCAGGGTCCTGGGAACTTAGATTTCTATACACTCAAGAGTTTACTAAATTGAACGATATAATATGACAAAGAGATGGATGAGTGAGCGTGAAAGCCTAGAAGGATGGAACATGAATGCAGCAGTAACCTGCCACTTCAAGAACAAATCCAGGTTCCCCAAGAAAATACTTTTCCTATCTGCAGTAAATTGGGAATTTTTTCCACTTAGAATCTGTACAGATTGTGAACACAGCAGATTTTTTTCATTTAAGGATTAAAAAGAAAAAAAGAAGCTTTTTATTCCAAGAATTTTTATGGAAAAGTGGAGCGGTCCCAGTGAAATCTTGCTGTTTCCATTAGATTTTTTTCTGTCTCCCCTTAAGTCCTAAAAGCACTCACTAGGAAATGATGTTTGCAGGAATTCTGGACCCAGAACACTCTGTCAAAAACCAGAGTTCTAAAAGTATAAAATATGTCAGGTATGCATCTTTTTAAAACAAATATTTCTAAGGCAAGTTTAGAAAAACTACTGTTTAAAGGAATATTGAGTTAAACAGTATCATTTTCAACCTGTGTACTTCCTATTAAACTTTATGACATTTAATGCATTCTGTATTAATTGCATGTGTGTCTTTCTTCCCTGAGCATCTCTACTTCCCATTGTGTAAATGTTTAGATTTAAGTTATCAACTTCCAAATGTTCTGAGTTCCTTAAAATATCAACTAGTTGTTTCCAAGAGGAGCATTTCCACATAATGGGGAAATTCAGATGGCATAAAATGACAAATTTTTGGAATCCATGCCATAAAGGTTTAGCATAACTGATGACTCAGCACACAGTACCTTTCATCTGCAACCTGGAAGTAAGCTGGAAGCCCACTTTGGAAAATCAGGCTACGTACCTAAAACTGTAAAAGGGACCTGACAGCCCCACGTTAGTCTGAAAAAAACCCAAAACCAACCAACCAAATATGCACTTGTGGCCCCTGGAAATACTGAATCATGCCCATTAAAAATGCCATGCTCAAATAACTATTGTGCTATATGCACAAAAACAGCAGTATAAACAAATATATAGTATTAGTTGGGATTTTTTTCCCAGCAAAAACGGTGTCAAAATCGGAGATTTTAACAAAACGTCAAGTTCAGGATAGCAAGTTACTTTACATCTCTGCTTTAAAGAAGGGAGCAGACTGGATGTGGTCACATCTATCAAAAATCAAGTACTGCATTAGACATAAGTGTTACAAGACTCATCGTGTCAATCAACTACTCAGAAGACATCACATCTTGCTCTCAAGTGCAGTGGAGAGGCAGCGGCTCTGCCAGGCTCTTTACTGAGTCTGGGTGGTTGAAAGTCTCAAAGTATTTTAAACATATGTATTAACCATGGCTCTTAACTGCTTGGGAGCATGCAGCTAGAGAAGGAGATCAAAGGAGGGGTTTTAAATATTTTTAATACTAACGATATTCCTTAAATCAGAACTGGTAATGAGAGACTGCAGCTAGGGGGAGCAGCGGAGGGAACACAATATTTTTAGACTGTGTAAATTGCCACTTCTGCCTGATGCGGAGGGAAATCTGAGGAAAGACACACCCCCGCCCCCAGCACTTGTAACACCGTGACTTTTATTTCGGCTCCCTAAAATCTCTGGTCAAATAGATCTGAAAGGTAAAGTAGGAGATTCTTGGGTTGTTTGGCTGTAATCCTGAGTTGCTCTTCGTTCTCAGCTGCCTGTATATATTTGTAGATGGAGACAACCAGCCCTCTACTTCCTTGCTGTGAGAGTGGTTTCCATCAAAACTGTATCACCTTTGGAAACGTTAGACTTTTAAAAAAGCTTGTAGGGTTGTTCTAACAGCAGAAGTGGTAAATACAATTTGCACTAGTAAGGTGTTCTAGTAATGCATCACAGAAATACAGAGTGTATTTAAAGGAGAAAAACCTCACTTTTGTCTTCCAGAGTTGCGTATTTTCATCAGCTTAGAACATACTTCACCCAGAGGCAGGAGGAAGTATTGACTGCTTCTGCTATGAGCTCGCAAGAAGTGACACTTACTCTGCTGTTGGGTCCAAGTTTGCTGACCTTGTCTATGGCGAGCTCTGCCTTTAAAGATAGCTGTGCATACAGAAGGGCTGAGAGGTCTGAGCAGAAAAAAGAAAGTGGATTCTGAAGGTAAATTTAAGTCAATTCACTGAGTTATACAGAGCGTGCCATAGAAGGTCACTACAAAAAATACAGGACGTATTTATGAAGTTTCCATAAAGTATGAAGGTACTCAGTCCTATGTATAATGATAATTTGGGAGAGAAGAATTTACTCAGAAGCAGAAAAAAGCTTGATGAAGTAACAACGGAAAGCAAAAAGACATCCCCAAACCAAAAACCTTCATTCTCAGTGATGAATGACTTGAAAATCTGACCCTTTTTTGAAAGTATTTACTTCCGTGGCTGAGTAAATGGTAGCAAAATTCTTTGAAAAGTATCCTCTGACTTGTGCGTGCTACATACTTTGTAAATCTGTCCTAAGCCTCTTTGTCTATTTCTTCGTTTTTCCATTTCCTTTTCATTATAGTCATGTTTTCCATTTGCCACAGCAATCTCTTTGGAATATTTAACATTTTGCCTAGAAGTTGCTCTGGATAACAAACTCACACTAAAGTTTGTGGGAGTATTCACAGTGATTTCAACGGGCATTAGAAAAGATATGAAAATCAGTGCCCACTGTCATAGACTCAAAGATTGAGTCCAACAAAATATTTAAATATTTACCTAATATTTATATATGCACATCCTAACTAAGGTAAACAAGACAACACAAATGCTTACATTTAACCACATATGCTTAAGTTTCCTGATAAATTGAGGTAACAAGCTGGGTTATTTATGATACTGATAAAATATAAATTGATATTGATTTATTATATAATAATAAAATATAAATTATTGATCAACTACATATGTACATAAAAGTTGCCATAATGCACCAGAGCAAAGTGGTCAGGCCAGGATCCTGCCAGCTGGAAATACTCCGAGGAATAAGAAAATAGGCAGCTACAGAAGGATTTCTTGTTTCTCCCAGATACATTCTCCCAGCTTCAGCAAACAACAGCTTAGACGCATCTGAAGCTGGAAGTTTTACCACTGTTTAGTACCTACCATTGCAATCTCTCGTCTCTGCGTCTGTCTCATCTCGGTTTGAGCAGTTCCATATGGCTCCCACAGCATCATGTGGCAATGAACTATACAGTATGAAAAACTGGTTCCTGGCTGTCTGATAATTTCACACTGTCTGTTCTTGGCTCTTCTTCTAGGGCAAATACTGAGTGATTGCTCCCCACTCACCTTTTCCTCACCCTTCATTATTTTATATGCCTCTTCTCCTTTTTCCAAACTGGAGCTTTGTGACCTATCTAATTTCTCCTGTTTTAAAGCAGTTCTGCTGCTCTGATCATCCCTGCTGTCCTCTTCCCCCATCTAATCCTGACTGCTTCTACATTCTTTTAACAGTTATTCAGGATGAACAGCAACGTGAACTTAAAAGTAGTGTAAAAATACCCTCTGTTTGCTCTCGGTTCCCCATATTCTGCTTGGCTGGTTTTTTTTTTTCCCCTCTCTGCTGCTGCTTCAACATTAACTGATAGCTAAAGTGACTCTAATTTCAGAGTTATCACTTTTATGTGCATAGCTGCTGTCACATTATGCCACGTACATTGCTTTATACCTATAGGAATGGAATTGTACCTGTGGGTTATATTTCTCAGATGCTCAGTATACTGAAATTTGCTGGAATTCTTTGTGGTCCATTTAAGTTCTTAGCATTCTGAATACATTTCGCTAAAAACTTCTGTGCCTCACTAATCCCCCATTTTCTAGACAATTTACCAATAAGTTGAACAGCATCAGTTTCTAAAAGATTTGTGTGAAACTTTGCTTATAGCCTCCCTACATTGTGAAAGCTGGCCATTTAGTCTGACTTATTTTTTCCTGTCTACTGATCAGTTATTAGTTATTCTAATCAGTTACTAAATGGGTTATCCCTTGGCAATTCATTTTCTTTAAACTTTTTGTACTTGAGCTATAGCTCCTTTCACACAAGTAAAGAGCAGTGGTATGTTACTTGCGAGAAATGGTGTCATTTGATTTTGATCTGTCATTAGCCTGCTACGAGAGTGCTGTTTTAAAACATTAACCCTAATATTATCCATACAAATACAATTAAGGCTGAGTATTAGGAGAGTGTTTTGTGAGGCAGGCTGGAAGGAAAAGGGAAGCCTCAGCCTCGCACATGTTATCAGGACAGCAGAGCATTTGAGGTTTCTTGTTCTGGAAAATATTCAGGTGAAACATACTGTGAAAATAAACTTTAGAAGAAGCAAATGTTCACAAAATGTCTTCTAGTAGCTACCAGTTAAATTAATTTCCTGCCAATAGGGTCATTTTGGACAGAAGGGGATCAAAAGTAAAAGCAGTGTGAAATTTTACTAACAAGCGGTCAAAGTTTTCCCAGCATACAAGCACAAAGACTCCCAGCAAAGTCACCAGCACCAGAGCTCCCCGTTCCTGCGGTAACACAGACACGTGTTGTACTACCAACAGCGCACGAGCCCTGTTCATGGCTGGTCTTGTCTGCTCATGCTGTTTCAGCAGCATGGGTCACCCCGGCGGAAATTCAGCCCTGCGCCACCTGAGCAGCCCTTCAAGCCCTCCAGCTGGTATCTCACAGAAACCGGCCCGCCCTTCAATCAAGGGGTAAAACTCAAATTTAAAGTCCTAGACCTCAAAAATCTTGCATTTAAAAAAAACAACAACAACAACAACAAAAAAACAAACCTGCCCCAAAACAACAACCCCTCAAAAACCCCAAACAAACCCCCCCCATACACATACAGACTCACAAACTCTACAACTTGAGACCCGAATACTGACCAAGAGCCAGAAGGAGCACTGGAGGTCAAACCAGGGAAAGAGAGAGGAAATCAAATCCAGAAACTGAGTGTCAGTCTCTGTTGTGCAATCGGTTTTCACAGAATCAGCTAAATCTGAATTACTGAATTCCACTTCAGCTTTTGCTCCTACCGCCACTATATCCACGGTATCTGGGAAATGACTTAGACACATCTCTGGAGAACAGCATGGGTCCGGTGCTTCCAAAAGGCCGCAGTCAATACGTTCCTGTGTCAGATACATGTGCCAGGGTAGCCATCCCAGCTGCACAACACATGACATGTCAACTGCTTTACATAGGGTGGGTCAGGAAGAGGCTCATTAAAGAGAAACGCTACAGCTCTGCTTGCAACATCTCTGCATCTTTGTCCAGTTTTACACTGAAAAAAAAATTACCCTGCTTTAAGAAAAGGGTTATTCTGGATGGAGACTGAAATCCATAGAGTAGGGCCAGAGGAACTGTGTCTGGTACATTAGATACAGATCCATCACCGCTCTTTCATATTATTATTTCATTGTTGAGGAAACAACGTAAATTATTCTGATTTAACTTCTTCTGCAATAATAATGATAACAAATTATTCTGATAAGCAAATTCAGACTATCTTACATAGGTGATAAAAGACAACAGAGCTCCTTCTCCCTGAACTTGCTTTCCAGCAAGGGAGTCTCAGCTGGATGATTTCTTCTGAGCTGAATGTCTCTCCTGCACGGAAAAGGCCATAATCCCACTCCCTAAGGCATGCGGAACCTAATTCCCACTGGAAACATGAGGGAGTTAGGTGCATAAATGCCCTTCAGATTCATTCTGTCTATAAACAGGGCCCAACCTCTCAGATGGCTTTCTGCGCAGAAGCGTGTGGCACCTCTTCGGTAAGACGGGCAATGAGGCAGCACATTTTGCAGAGTAAGGAACCGAAGTGTGGCATTTCTGGGCAGCATGAACTTGCGTCTGTGGCTGCATTTTTTTGGTGCATCTGCTGGGAAACAGTGCTGGAGGGGAGTGAATTACATCACTTCTTTGGGTACTGAATTGTTACCACTATTACGGATGTATTCCTTGATGGACCTGAAAGCTTTCCTGAACAAGTGAAGATATCATCACGTGGCTGTTATGGAAGATAATAGGTTTTCCTCTCATTTTCCCCATCCTTGACCCTTCCGTTCTGACCCTTTAGCTGTAAAATAGACTTCAGTCCCACTAAATTCAAGAGTGACAACTGCACCCCAGACCTGGAACTCATACACCACTACCATACCTGTTCGTACAACCTAGGTACTGGCTTCTATTCATCTAAAACCTTTAAAACAGCTATCCTACTCTTCAGCTGTTTTTTGCTACTGGAGAGCGATTTTGTGGGTAACTCACTGAGGGATGCACCTAAAAGTGGATACCCCCTTGAGTGTCGAATGGTATCTTGGCTAGCTGGGCCTGTCTGTGGTACATGCCTGTTCAGAAAAATGAAAGATTTTCACAGTGCTAATCCCTGTTACACAGACAATCTGCAGCACATTTGCTATTCCTTTTGGCTTTATTTTTAACAGGGCCTTAAAACATATTTTTCCTTAAAATGACAACATTCTTTTCTGCCCTCTTTGTTCGTGGGGCTTTGTGCGCCCATAAACAGTTTAAGAGTTCCCTTCACACCTGCAGTGCACATGTGTGCCTGTAATAAAGACTCTCTTATCTATCCTTCACTGATAACTTAAGAGGACAGTGTTTAAGAAAAGGCACCATCCTTGAGATTGTAATGAACAAAGCCAAACCCAAATCCCAAACCTACAGCAGTGACAGTAAGGCCAGCGTGCCTGGGGAAGGAGGGAACCTGACCCACAAAGTTCATTAGAGATCTGCTTTCCCAGGGACTGAGGAGTGTCTCCAGTTTTGCTGTCCTGTATTTAAACCCTCCATAACCCGAGTTCGTTGCAGTGCACCAGTAACAGACATTGCATTTCAAATGAACAACTTCTGCCTACCAGGCATCTCCATGCATGAAGGTCTTTAAACATTTCTTTTTAACAACAAATGTTTAACAATTTTTTTTTAAACAAATGTTTTTTAACAAAGCCATCCAAAATCCCTGTCAAGCACAGGGCCAAATATGTGCTTCCCAGTTTGACAAATCAGTAAAGCAAGTGGGGAAATGCTAAACATGAAACTTTGGCTTTCAAACTCATTCTCTCAACCACCCGATAACGGTCACAATTCAGTGCTCCAGACGGTTGTTTCTTCTGCACTTCCAGTGAAATCCAGAGATAAAAAAAGCTCTTACATTTTCAATAATAACAATAATAAAAATAATTTTGAATTTTAATTCATGATTTATCTCTGTCTACCGCTATTGTTTAGATAATACTTAAACCAAGATTTTAATATGGTTATAGACAAACACATAGGCTAAGAAAGCCTGAGTTCCTACCTCTGGAATCCTTAGAAAATTTTGCACTATTTATCACATTTTATATATTTGTGCAATACAAAAACTTAGAACCTCCTATTTCCCATTTAACATAAGGTGCAACTTCTTTCCTATTCTAGTCACTTCTCTAGAGAAATGAAGGGACAGAGTCTTCCTTATCCTCCCTGTTGGCCCTGAAGTTGGAGCAGAGAGGCTGAGGGGAAGGCAAGCAGACCTGTGACTCCTTTCCAGCTGGCAAATCCAGCTCAAAGACACAACGAAGCAGCCTGTACCACCTCAAGTTTTTGCTCCATACTTCCTTGACCTCCCTGGACTCCATGTTGCTTATTTGGAAAATCATGCCAAAAATGCTTCACAGTTAGCATAATCTGAGCTATGCTAAAGCTATGCTGCTACTCAAAAACAACTTGCTCAGAAAATGCCCCCTGGAGACTTGTTTACACAGCGGGGAGCGGATCAGCACGCATTGGACTGCCATGCCGTGACTTCTCTTTTCGGCTGCCTTGTACTGGTTATATTCTGCTGGCACTGACATCGCTGGACAGGCCCTGGCCCCCATGCCGAGGTCTCAGTGGAAGGAAAACCCTAAGTCGGCCTAACCACAGGACAGTTTGGGATCGACAAGTCTTTCCCAGCCTCTTTCAGCTTGAGCACTGGTGCAAAGTCTGAGAGAAATTTCCCTCCACAGAGAAAACCTTAATCTTCTGGTTAGACAACACCACACGCTACAATTTGATACTTAATAAATTGTCGCAAAGCTATAATACAAGTATTCACTTGGTCACTTATCCTTTTAGCAATAAAAAACAATTGGGACTGAAGTTCAGTTGCAATTTGTTGCAGCTGCTGTGGCAAGGACCCCCTCAGAAAGTAATTTCCACAGGATTCTTCTTGTTAAAAAGCCATTTCCTTGGCGAGGAGTGGGATGTCTGGAAGATAGCAACTGGGACAAAACCAAGCACAGAAGTTTACAAGCATTCCTGAAGAGCATTTTTAAAACCCTGTGTTTATTCAAACAATTACAAAAACATTTTGTAGTTTAGGCCTTCCACCAAAATATAAAGTAGATGTTTAAGCCTAACTTTTGTTAGGCAGTTTTCCTCATTGCTCCTAAGATGACACGTGAGGCAGCATCAACACTTGGCTCCACCCTGGGGAAGGTATGGAGAGAGGATGGCAACCTACTGATTTCCTGGTCCTCCCATGGCTCCCAGGATTTCCATTCTTCGGTTCTGACGCACACCCACTCTCCCTCCCCACCACAGGAGGTGATTATGAATAATATACATTACTTATTATTAATAATAATATACATTGTAAATTTAGCTTTGTTGGGAGTAAGAGGCACTAAGAGGGTCTGGAAGAATGACTTCCAGTCTCGCTGGGCAGCCCCATAGTGTTCAGCTCACACGTTATGGCATGTGGTTGGTAATGTGGGTCAGATGTTATCATTATTACTACCTGAGTGGGATGACAAACTGAAATTTAAGAATCTCCTTCCCTCCCCCCTGAAGAATGACAGGGGAGATGATGTTTGAAAAAGAGGGTAAGTATCCACCCAGTACTCTTCCTACCAAAGAGGAGAAGCAGGAGACTCACAGCTCAGTCTCTGTGTCCTGGACAGCTAATGCCCCACAAGAGAGAGAGAAACAAATCTTTTCTTTTTAAAGATAGAAAACAGGATCCTGAGTCTCCCAGGAAATTCACAATGAAACGGATGGGAGGCAGACTCTGCTCTCTCGTTTTCAAGCCAAAAGAGAAGAAACAAAGAAATATGGCAAGTTCCGCAGTCTGTACCATCCCTGCCAGGTCTAGCCAACAGAAGCTTCATTTGGCCATTTTTCACTCAGCTGCTACTGAAGATACACTGCGAAGACAAACGGTCTGCCAAGCCCAAGGCTCCCTAACACCATCTCTTGCTTGCAGCTCTATGTCATCTTGGACAGAGGCTTTTCTCCTTTTAAACCCACGCTCTAGAAAAACTCCCTGTGAACAGAGACCATATAAGTCAAAGTACCTCTGTGTTGCACTCCACATGGAGACACCCACGGTAAGAAAAACAGGGAAAGCACTCAGGCACACCAGTAAATCTAGCCATAAGAGCAGGTGGCAGGTGGAGCCTTCCTTAGAACTTGCAGCATTGGGAAGCCAAAAATCGATTTTCAGTAGTGACTTCAGAAAACAACATAAACTCTTTGAGATGAAACCCAAGCCCCAGTTAAACACAGGACCTAGATTTCTATAGCAGTTTTTGAGTTGACATGAATACTTGACACTGGCCATCCAGAGCACCGTGGCTCTACTTCATGAAACACTAGAGTATTATT
>VYZM01022042.1:32023-45694 GCA_013398915.1 Dromas ardeola | reverse complement strand
TTTTTTTTTTTTTTAAGGCAAAGAAAACAAAAGAGAGGAAAAAAAAAGTTTTTAAAAATATCTCCCAAAGTTGTTAACAATGCAATGGATTTCAATGCCACACACTCAAGCAACTGCTGATCTGAGAGACACGGGAGAAAAAGAATTTAAAAAAAAAAATCCCCTAGGAAAAAAAACGCGTCAAGTCTATAGGCACTGAGCAACTATCGGGTCTGTGAAGCGATGGCTTTTTCCTCCAGGTTCTCGAGAAGTCCAGGCAATTCTTAAGTGACCGAGAGCAATAAGCTACAAGGCAACTGCACCCAGGGCAGCTCCCCACCAGTGCAGTCACCAGCACGTTTGCTTAAGCTTCAGAGGAAGAGTGAGCGAGCGAGTTACTTCCCCCCACTCCTCCTCTCTTGCTGCACAAGCCAGCAGAGAGGAAACTCAAACCAGATCCAATCCAAGCAGCACCGGCAAAAGCTGGGCTTAGTTTTCTTTCACTCTCTCTCTCTCTCCCCCTTTCTTTACTTTTTATTCCCCTCCTCCTTTTTCTGTCTTTTGCCTCAGCCTCTGCAGCCAGCAGGAGTGAAAGCACCCGGTTTCCTCCTCCTCCTTCTCCTCCTCCTCCAGTCCAGCCGGTGCGGGGCGAGGGGCTCTGGGCACCCGGTGACGGGGTGGGGGGAGCCCAGGAGACAGAGGGTCGAACCCCCCGGAGGGCTCCCTGCGCGGCTCCCCCTCGCACTCGGGGATCTACGGCAGCCTCTCGCTGCTCCCCCTCTTTATTACAGCCGCCGGCAGCGGGTGTCCCTTCCCTCCGCCCCCAGCCCAGCGCAGCCACTCTCGCCCGCTCCGTCCCCCCAGCCAGCTCCCACCTCCCCATAAGCCACCCTCTCCCAAGCCTGGTGGGTTCCCCCCTTCTCCGGCCAGGCTCTGCCCGGGGCTCACGACCCCGCACAGCCCTGGACATGAGTGCCATGCTCTCGGCTGCACCTCGCTGCCACCCTGGTGTCCAGCCCAGAGGTGGAGGTGAAGTCTCAGTGAAGGCTTTCCACACAGGCTCCCCCAAAACGCTCTGCCAAGCTGAAGCCTGTGTCGAGGTGCCCCAGCTCCCTGAAACGCATAGAAGTGCCAAGCACATTAGTCCTGCAGTGCTGGGAAAGCATAGGGCTCGCACGCAAACCCTGCCAAACCTTATGCCCGAGCCTGCAAAGTCCACTGGCGGGGTACAGAACATGTCCAACCACTAACGCTGCACCGCACTACTCCTAAACGTGACAGTCCTCAGTGCCACTAGCGCCCCGAGAGACTTATTTTGTATTTATCTTCTCAATTTCCTCGGTACGAGTACACATCCAACTGCTGTGAAACATCCAGGTGCTACTAACTACACCCACACACTCCAAGGCACTTGCACCTCCCTGCCGCAGCACCAAAATGCCGCGTTTCAGGAAAAGGAAGGTAAACAGATACAGAGCACAAAATTAGGAGAAGTGGGATAAACCCAGCTCTTCTCTTTCCCCTGTTACCTGCGAAAGATTTAGTGCAGAGATCACCATGGGGCGCTTGTGTACTGCTGTGGAGCAGATACAAGCCCTCGTCTTTCCCCTCGACACATGAAAATGGGGTAGAGGGAACAAAAGAGGGCGAAAGGAGCAGCCGTCTTGCAGTCCCAGATGTTTGTGTACGAACACTACCTCAGCTGGGAACGGTACAGGGAATTGCCAAGTTTTCCCCTCTCCTGAGGGGTCCCTCCTGCAACATATCAATCCTTTCCAGTTACTCTATGTCTTTACATGGCAGAAGGGGTGAAGAAGAAATGCACACATGAAATTTCATTTCTTCTGAATGACCATCTGGAGGTTGCTAAGGCAAGAAATACCAGGGAGGAGTGGGGCACCCTTTTGGGCCCCAATGCTCCTGCCCACAGTGAGCAGAAGCCCTCCTGGGTCACAGGAGCTCTCTGCAGGCAGTACTCCGTGAGCCACACCATCTCGGGTAAGTTTTGCAAATACTGTCAATTGACACGGGACTGCTAGCAGTGTGTCCTAACGTTAAGGCTTCTATTGTATGAAACAGAGCATCTTGTAAAGAGTAGATTAATTTAAATCTTTTTCCACAGCTCAAACCTTAGAATTGTTTGGGAGGATTTAATCCCATCTCACAGGGAAGATTGCGGTGGTTTTTTTAAAGTAATAACTGAAAGGACATACTGACCCCCAAGACTAGATTTTAAACTATTCTACATAGCACGGCATTTGCTCTGACTCAGGCTTCAGATGAGCTCACGTTTACTGGTTTTGAAGTTGGAAGCACTTGATATTAGCACTTGATTTCAGAAAATTAGCTTAGGAAAAAAAAACCACACCCAAAACCAAAAAAACACTGTTTGCCTTCTTGACAACATTTCCTTTTTCCATTTTTACATAGCCTTAAATAAATTCTTCATCCCTGATAATTCCTGAAGACATTTGTAAGGAAATGTTTCTAAAAGATCAGAAAGCAATCTGCAATTTCATGAGAAACTGATAAAAGCCAGTCCTTTTTGGTTGTTTTGGACACCCAGCCCTCCTGGTGTTTCACCCCTCCCAAACCCAAAAGCAAACAGCTCTCAGGGCCACAGGAAAAGCTCTAACAGATAGTTTCATAGAAAGCTGGCAGAGCGCCATAAAAATACCACACACACACACACACTCAAAACGGGTAAAATCACAGCCACAGGGAAACACGCAATCTGCTCAGACGTACTTATGCAGTGTATGTACACACGTGCATAGGCAGCCTCACGCAGGATCAAGCTGAGATGGAGAAACGCAAACTGGCAACAGCTCCCTGATTTCTAATAACCAGTCAATCCTGCGTTTCCTCTTCCTATTACCACGGACTGCCCTAGCCACATTTTGTTTTCTTGCTGGGGATAAATACACTGCGCAGAACATTTAAGTTAAAATTCACATCCCTCTTCCTGGTATTCGCCATATATGCCACTGTGGAGCCTTAGCCCTGCTTCATGGGTGGTACCAAATTTGTGAAAAAACCAAGTCAGCAGGTTTTGCAAGATTACCACAAAAACTGGACAAGCAAAATGTAGTTTTTCTCACCCCTAAGTCATTTGATAAAATCATAGATATGTCTGGACTGTTGATCAAAATATATGGCAGGCTGTGTTAATACACACTTCAAACAGCCCCCTTTTCCAAAATGCTTTATACGATTCAGAATTTATGGTATATTTAACTGGCCTCTGAATCTATAAACTGACTTTTTTGTTAACTTGGCGACAGCAATAGCAACCCCCCTCAAATTATAACTTTTTTGGATGTTATCTCTTGTGTGCACACAAGAAATACCTCCACCCACTTGTCTTTTGCTTCACTGAGGGCTATAAGATGGTGTATTGTGTTAGTATTCATCTGTGACAGATACTCTTTTTTAAAAAAGAAACACAAAAAATATCCACCTGTGTTTCTTTTGCACAGGAAGGAACAGAAATTTCTAAGTTATTGGTAGAGTATTCTCTACCAGAGTCTTTTTGAATAAGGGAGGATTACAAAGGGAACAAAATAAACTGATGAGACACGCAAAGAGAATCCATGACAATAAAAAACACAATGTGATGACCTCATGCGAGTGCCATTCAGCTCTTCTTGAAATAAATGGACATGTGTGGTATTGAAGAGAGGCACACAGGACCCAAAGGACCAGACTGTAAGTAGACTGTCTAACTTAATAATATACTCATAGATATATATTTAATTAAAATTATTACTTAAATTAATAAACGTAAAATGCAAGCCATATTCCAAGTCCTCTGATGTAAATAACAAAGTCCACGTATATTCATAACCTCTAGAAAGTTGAAGAAAACCAGGGAGGAATGCTCAAAGCTTTTCAGATATTTAAGAACGGGTGCTCAAACTCATTTTTTCAAATCAGCTAAGTATGAAGTTCATCAGACAGCTGGATTCAACTAAGTTTCCAGACATTAATTTAAATTCAGTGGGAATGGAAGTGGGTATCTTTCCAACAGGGCAAGACCTATCTTGTAACTCAGTGCTCTGAAGACAAGACAGTTAGTTTGCAGCATCTCTGAGGAAATGGAAACTGGTTTTGGCTTTGCTACCCTGATAGATGGTTCCCTCCAGAGGAAGCAACAACCCATTTCACTGCAGGGCAACTGCTGCCAGACCAACATGCTGCTCAAGACCAAAGAAATCAGAAGCAGATGGACAGAACACTAAACCCATGTACTTGTAGAGAAAGCAGCTATTTGGTATTTTGGGGTTGTTTTTCCACTTTAAACTAGCATTCAGCCCACACCTTGTGTACTTCAAACTGATCAAATACAGACTTCCAAACCTCGGTGTGGATTACCTGTGCTCCTCGTTGCAGTAACTCACGTCCTTGAAAGACACAGATTTACTTCACAGTATCTATAAAAATAAGATGGTATGGAGGCAAAACCAACAAGAAGCATCTCTGTTTTATGGATTTATGACTGCGCCACTACAACCTAGATTTTGTGAGACACCAAAAACTCCTAAAACACTTAAGTGCCATGGAGGATCTAACAGAGGAACCAGCTACAAAAACCAGTGGTTGTTAAGTGAAGTGCGCTAGGTATAGGCCATCACACTACTGAAGATCAGGCAGGAAGAGAGTGTACCACTAAGTTCACCGTTAAGTTTGGGTGCCCAGTTTGGAGAAGCTAAGGCCCATGTACTCTGTATGTCTGTGTGGTTAGTCAAACATCTCAGAGCAATGCAGCCTTTTGTCCATAATGATGTTTTGCAGCATACAGCGTAACGGTGGCAAATACTACGTAACACGTGAGATGGTCAGTAGAAATCTCTCATCAAGTACCATATTGCAGTGACCGAACCTGCTCCTGACCATTGTGTCCATAACCACAAATCATCCCAGGATCCTCCAGAGGTAGCACTTATGCCCTAAATCAGGAGGCAGATTGTTTGAAGACCCCCATGCTCAGCTTTAACTGCTAATCCCTGCTGCAGATTTCCAGTAGGCAGAAGGAGAGGCTGTGCTGGTGACAACCCATGCACACAAAGCTCAACAGTCAAGAGGGCAAATGTTCATCAGACACCAGTGAGACCTCCAGCTGCAACACTGAGAACTGCATCAGTGAGCCACAAGTACTCGGTTCTCATTTAATGTTTGAAATGTTTATCTTTCAACACAGAAATATGCATTTGTATCTCTTTGGGTCTAAATTAGCGTGCCTTTTGTAAGAAAAGTAGTTTTTCTTTTGTCTCATTTGCACCCATAAAGAGAAGACACACAACTGAGCAAAGCTTGTATTTATTTCTAAATCAGGTATTCATACCCTGAATAAATGTTGGAGGTTTAAATGTTCCAAACACATATTTCTGTTTTACAGATGCTTCGGTGTTTCTTTTAATTACACTTGTTTATAAATTTAATTAAAAAAAATGTGTGGCCTTAAACAAACAAAAGTTCTCACAGAATTTTTCCAGTTTTACTACTTATCCTTGACAAAATAAAAATTTCAATTTGTTAGTATTTTCATTGAAAAATATCAACATTTTAATTTCTTTTCTACTATCTCTTTGTTTTTCTGTATGAACTCCCCCATTATATTCTTTGCCAGGGAGTTCCATTAGATTAATTGTAGCCTTTTTTTCATTTTTCTTGGAGCAGAATGAATTTTATGGGGGTAGGAAAGGCATGGAAGAGTAACCTTTTTTTCTTTTTTTTCCTCTTGATTTTTTTTCCACCTTTTGTCTCTGAAACTGTTTTAAAGAGAAAATGTTTGGAAAAGCCAGAGTCTAGCAGAAATCAAGACAAAAACAAGAAATAAAGGAAAACAAGAAATGAATATGTTCAATTTAAAGGACAAAAAGGAAATACAATGAAAACGGGGAGATCCTTTACCTGACCTCCTCCAAAGGGCCAAAATTACATGCTGTAAATGCAAAATATTATGGGCCAGATTATAATCCTGTGTATTTTACAGCATCTATATTTTAAGCCACTTGACTTCAGTTGAACCGGTTTTGATTTATACCAGCTTTAGTTCAGTCTAATGTCCTATGTTTTTCTTTCCCTTAAATAAACAAAATTACCTGTTCTTCAAATTAAATCTGTTTTTAATTCTATGTAAAGCATTTTGGGATACTTGTTGTATGAAAGACATTCTGTAACACAGAGGTGTATTGTTTTTTGTTATTATTTTTTAAGTTCACCAGCTGCACTGAATTTCCATTGCCCCTTACAGCAACTCTCACAACTTGAATACGGCCAAATCTCCCCTAGCACTGCCCCTGGGGCCTACTCTGTCTTTTATTTAATTTCTGACTAAAAAATTCAATCAGGACCATCAAGCAATACCTAGCTGTGTTACGGCTGCAGCTCAACAATACAACATTTTCTTTAAAAAAACCCACATTTAAGGAGTTCCTTCCTCCCCTCTGTCCTCCAGCTCTTGATGGGGATGCATTCTGGGTTCGTTTCTTTCCTTTTTCACCATTTTTTTAATTCCATTTACAACCCAAACCCCCTCAACCAATTTCCCACCACCACCACCACCGAAAAAGCTTTGCATGGCAGTACGAGGGCAAGAGAGTGCAGGCACTGGTTGTAGGATGGGGACAAAGGGCGAGGCAGTCCCCTCACTCCACTGTTTCCACCAAACACTTCATGTCCTGGGACTGTGGCTCCAGCAAAGGTCCCAGAGGACCGGTTGGGGTGTGCAATAGCCAAAAGCATATCAGGTGGGTGTCAGCTCCAGAAATCCATGCTAACACAGTCTATGGCCACCACAAAACTCTTCTCCACAGGCAACATTTCTATATTAGCATCAGGGGAACCACCCATTAGAGCTTATTTCTACCAGCATTGAAGTCCACAGGTGTGACCGCTGCCCCAAAAGCTGGCCTGCTCCTCCTCTTCTTTCCCTCTTGACAGGGGACATGTGAAAGCCACAGCATGTGAAACCTGGCGACCCAGAGGTGCCAGGGACTCCCTCCTGCAGCCGTGGGGACAGGCTGCCAGATGGGTAAAGCCCTTCCTCCTCCTCAGCCTTCATCCCTGACGGCTCTGTGCTGCGGAACACGCTGCTAGCACAGCGTAGGGATGGCATAGCGAGGTGCTGGCAGCAGCAGCTCAGCGTTGCTCCTGGGGACTGCTGGCACACACAGCGACTCCAGCAAGCCAGCGCCACACTCGCTGGGCTGCCGCCACAAACAGCCCCTGGCAGGGCTTTGACGCCGGCTGCAGAGCGAGCACCCCCGCACTGACGTCGCGCCCGCCGAGCCCAGCCACATCAAGAGGTCCCAACTCACCTCTCCCTCTAAAGGTTACCCATCTCCCCAAAACTGTCAGCGAGCGCAGCCGCTGCTGTGATTGCTGCCTGGCCCGGCTGAGCCGCCACAGGCAGGCACGACCACAGCCCAGAGAGAAGCTGGCTCCCAGCGTGCAACCCCGGTCACGGAAACAGGAGAAGAAATATCACATCCTTTGATTTCTGTATTTTTGGGTCTAATTCCTAATGTCATGCTCCTCATGAGCAGGAAGGCAAATGATGCAATAAAACTGTTTTGAAGTCCGTATATATGATTTTTCTCCTGCTGATTTTTATTTTTTTTTTTTCGGAAAGACAAGTACTGAATGTTACTGTTATTCCTCATAAATAACGCATTTTCCTGATTAAAACAGTCCAGGATGGTGTCACAGTTAATTAATGACACAGTGTGCTGCGACTGGCTTGGTTGCTCACAGTTCAGGATTTGAATCAGCCCCTCTGACAACCATTAACCCTTCGGAGTGGGAATCACCGATTTCTTGGGAGGACAAACAAAGGAAAGGGAAACACTCCCAGCCCACCAAAATTAATAACCGTCAACAAACATTGCTTCAAAAGCCAAACATAATAACCAGTCAATTTAAAATATTTGAAGCCACTTCATTATTTCCTCCCACACATCTTCACTGTGTCACTGAACAGAACTCAGCCTGACTGCGCGCTCCCAAAGTGGTACACATTTTGGCATTCAGAGAAAGAAGTACTTTCCAAGAGGAAAGGTTTCAGCAAAACGCAGCCAAGGCGTGGGTCTCGTGCCCGGGAGGCCACAAGGTAAACCCTCTTGTCCCCCTGATGGGACCGAGCCACAAGCGCAGAGCGAGAGGAGCAGCAGCAACGGTCAGGCAGTATTTTCTCCTCCTCCCGTGTCCACATGCAGGACTGCTGCTGGCCCCACTGGAGCGCTCCCCAGCATGAAGCGCTGCAAGGAAGAGGTATGTGAGCTATGTCTGGGGATGCACAGCACGTGGCTCTCCAGAGGATCACAACGCACAAAACCAAAACATGAATTCGCAGTAGCCCAGAAAGACATATAACTTGATATGGAAATAGCTGAAATTTCAGCCTCCCTCCCCCAGCTGCATATGTTGAAGAGTTGTTTAAACAATAAAAACACTTATAATTAGCAAGTCTACATACACCCATTTTCTTTGCAATATTCTTGGCAATATTGGAGCCAAGTTACTCAAACTTTCCAAAGAAAAATAACCGTAAGGAAAATTCCCTTCTCAGGAATGAAAGCAGCAGAAAATTATGAGGCTGAAAAGGGAGTTAGAATGGAAACCATTGTGCAACCTTAGCTATAATAAGTACTGAAAAAGCTGATTGCTCTTTATTACATCTATCTTGTGTTTTCTGATACACACAGTCACATCTGAAGACTGTATAAAACAGCAAATGTAAAAATATTTTCAGTCATTTGCTTTGGCTTGCAAACCTACCTTAAATAAATGTTTTTGGAGCTAGGATGGTGCATCTACAGACTGTAATAAACATCCCACTCTCAGAGAAAGAGTAGAGCCTCTGCTTTGCAAAAAAGGGTGTTAGGGAGGTTGCTTCCTTCTCTGTGTGATTGTTCAATTTTACTCCCCATCTTTGTTTAAGAAAATACCCAAAAGATAAAGAGATAAGTCTTCTAGAACATAAATCCCCATGCCATTTTTTTCTTAGCTCAAGTATAGTACTATAGAATTAGGAGATAATACAACATGGCAAAAATTCCTTATCCACAATAAGAATTTATGCTGAATGGTGAGTTCATTAAAAAGAGTCAAAATCTGTCCTACTAACAGGCTAATATGACTGCATTTGATAAAACAAGGATCTGGTATTGATCACTTATGAACTGCCTCTCCAATTGGGTTGTATTCTAAAAAAAAAAAAAAAGTAGACTTTATAAATAATTGTCCTAAATAACAGACATCTCACTGCTCTTCTTGATGAAAAAATGCTTTAAATGTCATTCCTGATCAACTTAGTCCCTTCATTCCAATATGCCTACAATAATTAGCAATATATAAATAAAGTAAATGTCTAAATAAAAAATAATTTTTGGGAAAAAAAATTGGAACATTTTGTTTTGCAAATGGATTGCATTTCTGGGATTTTTTAAAATTCTGATTTGTTTCAATTGAAACAGTTTTTCCATTGAGATGCCAACTTAATGACTGCTTCCTGACTGCCTACAAAGGTGTGCGTTGTGGGGGGACACGATGTTTGTTGTGAAAGAAGAAAAATAACATGCCATATGCAATATTCACAAAAGTGAAAAGAACAAATTAGTATCCCACTCTTGCATAGCAGAGAAAGCGTCAAAGCTAGCGTCAAAGATACCCCATCTCTTTGCTCCATCTGTTGTTGAAAGTAGACAGAAAAAAGGAGGTTCCATCCATATTAGAATCACAGAATCATTTAGCTTGGAAGGGACCTTTAAGATCATCAAGTCCAACCATCAACCTAACACTGACAAAACCACCACTAAACCATGTCCCTCAGCACCACATCTGCCTGTCTTTGAAATCCCTCCAGGGATGGTGACTTCACCACTTCCCTGGGCAGCCTCTTCCAATGTTTGATAACCCTTTCAGAGAAGAAATTTTTCCTAATATCCATCCTAAACCTCCCCTGGCGCAACTTGAGGCCATTTTCCGGGCAGCTTTCCAGCCACTCTTCCCCAGGCCTGTAGCACTGCATGGGGTTGTTCTAAAGACACTGCCTATATGGCTGCTAAATAAAGTAGTAGCAAAATCCAGAATTATGGGACTGTTTTCCCCCTAAAATCTTGGAAGAGGGTAAAATTAGGATAGCCATTCAATGGACTATGCAGGCTGCATTTCTGGCTACTTGCACAGGTGATGGAGAGCAACTATGAAGCTCAATAGTTACAGTTTTCCTCTTGTGCATGTATGTTTACACTCCGTTCCCTGGTTGCAGTCATTTTCCCATTTTTCTCTCAGCGTAAGGAGAAGACAAAAACGATCAGAAGGGGAAGAAAGGGGAGTCTCTTCTCTTCGGTATGCAGCCAGCGTGATAGAGAGAAGGGAGCCTGCTTCACTGCTTGAAACACAAATACCCCAGGGAGCATCTAAATTTATTCCCATTACGGTGTTTGGTAACAGCTTCACTGTGGCCTTTGGTAATTCAAAGACAATAACTACGTAAACCTCAGCCTAAGCTTCTTTCCCAAAGCTTGGCTCTCCCTAGCACCGTGTTCCACGGCCTGCTCTGTCCCAGATTTTTCCAGCTGAAGGAGTTAATCAGACCTTTTTTCCAGCCTTACTCAGCATAACTTTTCCAGGAAGAAATCAGCGCTCGAACCTCAAGTGATGACTCGAAGACCCCTGCCAAATGAATTCCTGGTTTAAGTCCATTGACACCAATGGAGTTACAAGAGGAACAGAACTGGTCCTTTGCCTTTTTTGCTGTTATCCACAATAGGCAGCTCTATTTTTCTGCATAACAAGTACCAGAATACTGAATGTATTGGCTGCCAAGAAATGCAGAACAGACAGAGTTACATATTTTTCCCTTTATTTCCATCATCTGACCTTTGCTTTTTATGTCTTAGGAGCAAGCTGTAACTTTATTTACATGTATAATCTAGATGAAATGTTAGTTTGTGTGTAGAAAGCTATGTGGACTTTGATCTTTGAATTTGATTTTCCTTTTCTTTTTTCAAAGCAAAACATAATGAATTAATGGAAACATGGAAATGTTAGGTTTTAGAATGATTCTCATTTCATGTTTCTGATTCCTTCAGCCCAGGCTAGATCTTTTAGGCTTCCCTAGAGGCTTGAAGCATTAGTTCATAGTCCAAAATATTAACTTTTATCCTGACATAGTCGGTACTGAAATCACTCATATTGCCCAGTTCAGTAACGATAGATTTTGAATCCCCATAGAAGTACTTGACTGCAACAAAAGGTACTACTAGCCACCTCAAAATGATACAAAGTAGCAGTAGTGAGAGAATGAACAATTAAATTATTAAAACAATGGAATTCAAATTATGAGGAAGAGAGCAAATACTAACAGGGAAAGGGAAAAAGTACTAAGAGAGTCAACAAGAAGTAGTGAATGAAATAATAATCTAGGAATGTTTTATGGTTATTTTTTTCAACAGGTTTTAACCCAAGGTTTCAAACCTGCAACTTACTACCATTGACTCTTTTTTTATTCACCAGTCTGATCGATTTTGGACATTTAATTTGTATTTTAAAATCTCAAATTTTTTACTTCTGTGTGTCTGCCTAGAGTTGGCTCTGATTGCCAATGCACAAAGAATACCTCACTTCCACCCCATACTTTATGTCTGGGCCATGCAATCTTCCCCATTTTACATACCACATGAAAACTGGTACATGCTAAATCTTCGTCTTTCTTGGTCAGGAATTTTTCACATAATAACAATAAATAGTCTGCAATATTGAAACGAGGGAGAATGAAGAAAAAAGGAAAATAAAGTGCTAACTACTATCTATGGCTTCTTATTAAAGCAAAGCATCAATTCTGATATTCATTTTTAAATTCTGTAAAAATTTACTAAAAAAAATCTTGTATATCCATGTCCCCATGCATCACAAGCATAGTATTGTGATAAACCCACAATATTTTATCTAAAAATCTGAGCAAGAGAAGATTCTTCACAGGGATTTTACAAGTAATCAACCCCTATGGCAGGGGAGGTAGAACTAGATGATCTTTAAGGTCCCTTCCAACCCAAACCAATCTATGATTCTATGATAAAGGGATATTAATATGGGTTTACTGTTATAATATCTGTTGTATTAAGTTTTTAAACATACATATTGTCTAACTACACATCTTTTTTGTTATCTCTGTCCACACTGGTTTACAATGATCATCAGCTCAGCATCACTGGGACAGGAGAGGGGAGTATCTTTGTGGATATAACCCCCTCCCAAATTGCATGGCACTATTTTGTGACCCAGTCAAAGGCAAAGAGACTATTCTTTTTTTTTGCTACCACACACAACCCGCATTGTCAGTAACAAACCATCAAAGTAATGCAGACAGTTACTATCAGAGCTAGGTATTTTTCAGAAAGAAAAAAAGAAAAAAGAAAAAGAAGGAGCAAAAACCTAGGGCACTTTTCAGAGGACACCATCTACAACTCAAGAGTTTCTCACTCGAGAAACGGTGAAATTATCTGTAAGGCAAGCGCCCAACCCAAAGTGGCTGGGAGGTGGAGCTTTGCTGCCTCAGTGAAAGCCACTGCCTGTTACCATGCATTCATTATCAAAGACAGAAAATTCCCTCCACAAGAAAAAAGATCAAGGTGATTAGAAACTCACTCACACGCTCTCTCTTCTGTCACTCTGACTTTAATATTATAAAAAATTACTGCTCAGTTCCTAAACATTGAATTTACAAATGACCAGCCAATTACAGCAGCATAGAAATATAGCAGAAATAGGTCTACTTTGTCAATACTATGTTTGAAATTAGCTCTAGAGGACATACATTCCTATAGGTCCACTGTTCTTTTCAAGGTGGGGAAGATGATTAATGCTTCCAGAAGACAGGCGCTGTAGCTAGGGATGTTGTACAGCAAACTGAGTTAAACTCTGCAGTTCAGAAATTAACTTGTTTTTTAAAATGCTCCTGGGATGACAAGAGCAGTCTCAAAAAGCAGTTCCCTCTTAAAACTGAAGAGGAGCGTACGTCCCTGCATCTTTTAAAACCTCTCAGAATTGTTGAACAGACCTCCTGTCAGTCTGTCAGATACCGAGCTTCCCAAGACAAATGAAACTATCTCAGTTTCACAGGACTTGTAAAGCAAGAACGTATGTAACCTGCTTTCTCAAAACACACATGCTGCAAATAAAGATATCAAGTGTACTGACATTTTTGCATTGCAGCTTAAAATAACATCCTGTGTGATGCCTATATGCTGTGCTGTTACCTCAATTTTGGATTTTCTAAATGCTGGGTTTGCTTTCAAAGAATAGCACTCCGGTTCCCGTACAATACATGAGTATATTGGCTCTTCAGCTGGGAAACAAAGTTAAGAATGTGTGGGCTTTGGCTTCAAAATTAACCATGCTTTAGTAATCTAGTACACTAAACTGTTTCTTATTAATGTATCATGCAAATACTCTCCAGTCCTCCCCACAAGTCTGACACTTTCCCAACATATCAATAGCAAATGTTCTGTGAAATGCAACTTTTCTGATGTAGGCCACCCTGACTTTCAGTGTGATCTCAACCCAGCATCCAAATCTTCATGGCAGATGCAGAATGGGCTGCTTCTTTAATAAGGGAAACAATATTGAAAAAAAATGTTTCTTGCTAGTTTCATACACTGAGTTTGTTTTTCTTCAGAAAAGAGC
>VYZM01022042.1:7434-31039 GCA_013398915.1 Dromas ardeola | reverse complement strand
ACATACAGTTATCAGTTCACAGAGGGAATAATAACAGCGCAAGAGAGAAAAGCCACGTGAGCTGCGGGAAGGCAGACCCAGGGTGACTCAGTGGCTTAGCAGAGGAGCAAGCTCAGAGAAATAAGAGTGCACACATCAGGGTTGGGAGGCAAGGTGACGAGCTGTGGAAGCTCAGGTGGGGCTGGATGCTGACCAGGCACTGGTACTCAGAGCACACAAATGAAAAACTGAGAGGAAACACGATCGGTGACGTGGTCAGAGAGAAAAATTTAGCAGGTGTGTTTCAACTGACTTGCATGCCAGAGAGGAGCTGGCAGATTTCAGCAGCCACTCATGGACCACACAAACATTTCGCTTCTTGCCTCTTTAGACATGGATGGGAGATGCAACAAACAACCTCAAAAAACAATGAAGTCAGAGAGTCCCTCTGTAGGCCTCTTCACTGCCAAGTCCAAGAGAATTTCTGGCTTTTTTCCTTTTTTGCTTTCTTTTAGATATAGCTCTTGGAGCTGGGAGATGATGAAGAATGATGCTTTGGAAAACCACGGGCTACTGCTCAACCAAGTTCTGTTTGTACCAGTAAGAATTTGAAGTAAAACAAAACCTAAGTGAAGTAGTCCGGAATTTAGCCAAGGACTCCCAAAAGCAATGTCTTCTGCCATATTTCATTCATCATCTATTCTTAACCAACCAGTAGCATACCTGTGTCCTCTCGCTTCAGCAAATACAACATTGTTACAGTTATAAATGCCATAAATGGCTTTGCACTCAGGCATAATACGAGACACAACAGAAATATGAGGGGGAAAGCAGTCTTGCTAGACTTACTTGGATTATGCCTTTTTTAACCCCAAAATTGAAAGCAACTGGAAATACTTAGGAAATTCAGGAGATTTAGGGGTTGTTTATACAGCAGATGAAAACAACTGACCCAAATGCCTCTATATTTTAAGGCTCCAAGGTAGGGGAATAGTTTATATATTAAAAATAACCGGGTCCTCTAGGTTCTATTGCCTACAGAAAACTTAAATCTAAAATAATTGTTTTTAAAAATTGATTTCCTTTAACATGTGTACAAGATTAAGTGGTTACAAATAGAAATGCTAGATATTCTGAAATATTTATTGTGAATATCTGAGTTGCTTATTCTGGCAGCTTCCATAAGAAGGGATCAGTACAGTATCTACATTTTTTTTTCCAGAGAAGCAGTAAGAAAAAACTGTAAGAACAAAGAAGTGGATAAAATGAATTCAGAATAAACTCTAGAGCATACCTCTGCCTTAGTTCCCTGGTAATGAAAAGGCACTATATACATACTACCAGACTAATCTAAACTTTGTTTCCAAACAATGTACGCAAATGAGCAATTGAAATTAGTGTGCAAGTCTAACATTTTCTATTTGCAATGCAGCTATATCCGATTTATACCTTTTTCTTTTTTTTTTTTTTCCTCTCTCTCTCAAATCAGAATTTCTTTATCTTCGGGATTATAAAGTACCGTCAGATGCCCTCTAGTGAGCTACGCAGGAACTGCATATCTTGCTAGGTGGAGAATGGTCATATCCTTTAAGAGATGTTTCTTTACGCTACCGTGTGCTATTTTTGTCTCAAAGGTATTTCAACGTGTTCTGAGCTCAAGCCTTCTGAATCATGCAGTTCTCTGTGAGTCCCTGTTTTGAGAACAGGAAACGAAATGTCCTGAATTAGGGAACACAAATACTTAGTCCAGTGAGCAACATTTAAAGCAAAGCTAGACTTTGGAAGTACAGAAGTCCTGTTGCTCCATCTAAGTATCAAAGGTTCAGCATATCAAGAACACTTTCATAAGAGTTTTCACATCGCTTGGGGAAAAAAATCCCCCCCAAAAGCTGTAATAATTGTACTAATACACACACTACTGTTATGGCTTGGATGTGCTTTTCTGTGTTTTGGAAATAAGCTCCCTCTACCTACACCACCACTGAGTGAAGCAGACTGAGGCACGTCTCTGAATGTCTCCTGGTACGAGGCCCTGGGCAAGGATCTTCTGTATCTTCCCTTTTGGACTGTATCAACTGTCCACTTTTAGGCAGCAGCCATGTAGAAATGGAGCCCCACTGATGCTGAGGAAACAGTGCTTGCAGCAGGTTTATACCATGCGAATGCTTGGCTGCTGGTTATTTAGCCTTCCTCTTCAGTGGGCTCTCAATAAAATACATCAAGATGTTTCACAGGCCACATGTGCCTTCTATGCCACAGGCTGGCAGCTCCCGCTTTAAAGCGACGCTCTCATTCTGGCTAGACAATTCACATCTCAATCAACAGCTTCACCATCCACATGAGGAAAGTTTAACATATGCTTAAAGCTTTACAGGATTGGACTCAAACACAAGATTACCCAAAGCTTGCCACAGTTCTTCTTTGCTCATTTTTGCCCCCCCAATGCACCATTACCCACATCCTTAAAGAGACTTATTCTGTCATAATACATAGTATTTGGCCTGATACTAACAAAGCCTGATTCATATGAAAAGAATAATTGCTGTTGCTATTGCCAATGGTAATAATGAAGCATCCTATTCATTTCATACAAGTTACAGATGCACGGAACATGTGATTCTTATTTTATGATAATGATTATCATTCTCCGTAATTAATAAAAATTGCACTATAATTATTCTGAAAGCAATAACAAACAAAAAAAATAGAGATAAGTTTAGTATTCATCCTGTTTCTCTAGATATGCTCAGAAAATGACATAATACGTCAGGAAAATTAGCTGCTGACATACAGATTAAATATTGCATTTGGAATGTCAGTCTCATCTGAAAAGTATAAAATGCCTTTTTGAAGTGTTAATTGAACTTTTTTGTGACTAATGAGGAACTGTTGTATCCAAGTTATGCAGTACAAATGACTGTCACTCACTACTTTACCATACTATCAGCTTTAAAACCAAAAAGCAGCATAGCAAATGTTTTTTCCATTCATTAGGCTTTGGCATGTTTTCCAGCCAATAACTCTTGACCCGTACATTTCCATGAAGTCCTTCTTCAGCTATGCTAGGTTCAGCTGTGCACTTAGCTGGTGGTTTAAACATATTTCTTCCTGATTTTACGGGCTCACCTACCTAAAGAGACACATCAGTGCTAAAATCCCCTTTCCATAGGGAATAGCTACAGATTATAAATATGTTTTTAATGTAAGTTTATCTCCTCTACGTAGGAGTTTACGTAGGAGTTACTACTGCTGTCTGAAAACCTCGTCATCCCAACTGGAATAGTAGTTGGAATCTGTCCATGTTGGGCAACAACAAATGATCTTCATACAAAGATGGATATCTGGATGCAGCAAGGTAGTTATTCCAGAGGAAATTATGGCTGACAACATAACAGTCTGGTTAGTAATCCAAGTGACATCTTGGAATATGTAAAAGATTAAGTAACAATGCCTAGACTGGACCAGATCAAGACAAATCAGACTCCAGTGGGAACTTTAGTGGCTAAGAAAGCACTAAATAACCTCAAGAATCCAGAGATTCAAGATGAAAACAACCCCGTCCTTTGCTTATATCCCCTTGGTCTGGTTCACAGTTTTGTTGTTGGTGGATGCCTATCTCTTCAGCCAATGTCTATCCCGGCTCTTTAGCCAGTAGTTTGTAGCAATAAAATACATTATTTAGATGAATAAAATCTATTTGTTAGCAAAAAAGGCTGATTCTTGCCAAATATGGTTTCCTTTCTTTATGTAGTCCATCATGGGTCATAACCAAAGGAAAAAACGACAAAGTTTTACTGTTCACATTAGAAGCCTTCACAATGGATAAATGTTTATTTCCAAAGTTTTCACCCAGAAGTGGAGATCAGAACATGTTGGGGGATGTACAGTTACATTTATACATGGCAGGAATGAAGACCATCTCTTCTCTATTGAGAGTGGTCTGCTGAACTTCCCTAACTGCCAGGTATCCCTACCAAACTAGAAGGTTCATGATCCTAAGATAACTCAGTGCGTTTGGAACCCTTGCCAAGAGATCCTTGACCTGGTAGATGCACACATCATTTTTACAAATGTGCATGTATTTTTAAAATCAGTCTTGCTGTCTCACCTTCCCGCCTAAGCGAGAAGAGCAGCTTTGGAATTTGTTGCTTTCTTCTTATTAACTCCACGTGAAAATATTCTTCCCATGGTAACAAGGCTTTACTCAGGACAATAATCTCACCTAAACTTGCAATCAAGCAACATAATATGACAAAATAATTCATTTATGAACTGCTAAATAAAATGGCACAGCAACTACCGTTCATCTCTCCACGATCTAAAACCTTGTACCCAGCCCTTCTCATAAATTTAATGTTTAGTAATCTGCTAGCACCATCTCCCCACTGCTGTAAAACACTTTTAGGGATGATAATTATCAAAATACCAAGCCCAGTAAGCATAATCTTCTTGGTAACGAAGATAACTTGGACTTAAATTTAAAAAAAAACAAGCTAGACACTTTTCTGTGTATGACTGACTGTGGTATTTTGCCTATGCCCCAACTTAAAGGATTGTGCATGTAGGTTTCAGAGCTACTGAGCTGCTGCAGATCACCCTACCTTCAAGAAGGTCTTACCACAGCACTGACATAAACACATTGGAGGAGAGCAATAATAAGGTTACATTTAGTCCCAGTAGAAGACATAACTTACAGCTCATCCTCTCCTCCTGAGATGGCTAAGTTATGTTGCCCACTGCAGTCAAGTCTGTATGTATTTTAACTGCTTGAAGGTACACAGGGATTTGGGCATCTTATAGACCATCACCTGTAGGTATTTTCTGAAAAATTAAGAGCAATGTTAGAATCTTTGTCCCCTCCATCAACTCTTTCAGGAGCTGTTGTGCTGTTTAGAGATGATGCTGGCACAGGCTCACAGGCTGCCCTCTAAATAAGAGAGATCATAAGGGCAGATCCCGTGCATGTCCATATTAGGTCTCAACAGCATTCCTACCTAAGGCTTCTGGTGTAGGACAGGAAAGACTCTGAAAACACCCTCCCAGGCAATAAACGATAATCAAACATGCTTCAAAAGAAGTTAAGCAGAGCTCTGAAGACGGAACAAGAAAGCAGTCTACGTACACAAAGCTTGCACTGTGTCATAAATCTAATCTATGTCTCTTGTTCAGAATTAACTGCCCTGCGCTTGCTCTAATGAAGTACAAGGCCAACATATTCTACCCACCTTCACTGAAAGCCAGTAATAAAGCTGTATGTGTCTCTGTGCAGCATCAAAACAGATTTCACATGATTGTTTTAAATAGCAAGAGGACTGCATGGAAAGATGTCTGTATTTTCTTAATAGCTGTAACCACACTACATAGCACATGTCAAAATTCTGAAAAGAGAACAGATTCCCAATACTTTGTACAATGTATATAGTTTCTTTGCTTTGATGTCTCTGCTTCTTTATTGTATTAAATTATCTGGATTTAAAAAGACAAAAAAAGAAGGTTGTCTTTTGTCTTATTACTGAACTGTCAAACATTATTTGAGCTAAGAGAACAGCCAGGGCCTCCAGAACAATTTGGGGAGCAGAGGAAAGAAGAAGAAAAGTTGCTAAGAATCCTGCCTATTTGCACACAGTTAGGTATTTCAGCCACAGAGATTCCAGGGGGACCACATTGTTCTAAAAGTAACTATAAGGGACTTTTAAAACTTACATTAAAAGGGATCTACCCTATCACTCCTTATGGGAGTCCTGCATCCCTCTCCCGCTACGTTCTTCGGCAGATCTCCTATCTCTCCTACATTTCCCAGAGGGGCTTTTGCACTGCAGGATGGAAAGAAAATGGCAAGTGTCTCTGGTCACTGCTCTGGGGATGGGGGTGAAATTTCTTGTGTTTTTTCTTCTAACAAACAAGCATGACAGAGAGAAAAGATACACTTCTCTTTTTTTAATATCTAGGGGAAAATGCCTGCCAACAGGAATTATATTCCTTCCACTGACTTTTTTTCTTTACCTGGAGCATCTTTAAAATCAATACCAGCTGTTGCAGAGAAGGATTTTGGTGCCCTAAACAGAGATTTATGACTTCAGGAGAAAGAATAAGCAAAAGGAGCACAGAAATCTCATAGAGAAAAGTTTCTGCTGCCATGGAAGAGAGCTGTACATCAAATAGACCCGTCTCTGCAGAGGAGCAATTGTAGACCTGGATAAAAAGTGTGGCCCTTTGAAGTCAAAGGCAAAACTCCAGAGGACTTTAGCCTGGCCACAGTTTCAGGTTTCAACTCAAATTTGAATGCAAATTTAACAAATCACCAGGCATAATATGGTTCAGGTTATTATAAAATAGGCACAGGAGAGAGAACTGACTGTGCCGGATCAGCATCCTGTGTGCTGGAGTGGAGGCCTCCCTTGTCCGTCGCTCTAGCCTATTCAGTGGGACTTTCAACATGCTTTGCTTGCTACACCGCTCAATAAAGGCACAAAACCCAGCCTCTAACTTGAAAATAGAGTCAGCTTTCATTGAACGGTCCCTTTTGTAAAAATAGTCACTAAAGTTCACATTCAAGGATCTGGGAGACTGGGATCTGCTGACCAGGTTTGAGACCATCTAGGCCCTGGACATTCAAAAATCTCTGTCTGTTACATCAGAAATGCTAGCAGATTGCAATAAATTGCTATTTTGAGGTCACAAGAGGGAGAATTAAAAGTTTAAATGGAAAAATGTCAGTGGAAGCAACGTGAACTTACAGGTCTGCAATTGATCATATTTAATAAGTGTTGCTCACACAGTTCTTGATCTAGAGCCAATGGCTAATACAAGCATGAAGAAATGTAAGCTCCTCCACCCTCCATGAGCTGCTTCTGAGCTATAAACAAAGCCTGACAAAGAGCGGAAATGGATAAGATCAATATTTAGTCCTGTAGTACAAGCTAAGAGTAGGGTGTAGGCAGGAGAGTGCAAATTTCTTGCGGCAGTGTGGGGTAAATCAGTTCCTGAAGGGCTCCACACAGCAATGGCTAGACCGCTTCTTATAGCTCAGGTACGTTCTGCTGCTCTCATTAGTGTGGACAAAACATGCATTTGTTTTCTAGTTTCTTATGTAAAATCATCGATACGTAAAATAAATAGAGCTAGAAAGATGATCGCTAGACACATAATATCCAGGAAGCTCTAATATATTTCCCCTCGAATTCCAACGCTTGTAAGAGTTTCATTTAAGACAGGGAATTCACACATAAAAACTTATCACAACATAGACCAATTTTACATGTTTTATGTGCTCTACTTTAAAGTCTACAAGCATAGTAGCAACGTCATTACTAACCCTAGGACATAAGCTCAGATTGCACATGAGACAGGGGAACTTGCTGAATGTTGGTGGGACAAAGCAGGAACAAGGAAATTGGCTTTGCCACCAAAGCAAACATGCTATAGACCAATACACCGAAGCTCCAGTTTTAGCCTTTCATTTGTTAGCTCCAAGGCCCACCTTAGGCAACTCTTTTCTCTTGCTCCCTTCTTCCCATGCCACTTCTCAGCTGAGCTGGCTCAGCTAATCCATAGAACCACATGGGAAACCTGAGGAAGGAATTAATCTCACACAAACATAAACATGCACAAACATTTACAAAAATAATCTTACATAAATGAAAGACTAAAGGGTTATTTTAACCCAAAGCGGGACAGTGATTTCATTTGCCATGCCATGGCAGCATCGGCAGTTCTGTGGGCCAGCATGGGACTGGAACAAACTGCCAGAGTCAGAAGGACAAGCAATGGATGGCACAGGGAAGACTGTCTACAGTCACGGGCTCTCAGCAAGATTAATACTTGTTTCCCATTGATAAATCGAGTCCCATGAATACCACTGAAGCAGAGCTTGGAGTGCTGTGAAGATCTGATGTTTCATACTGCTTAGGAACCACTCTAGATACCTTGAAAGATAAAAATTCACAGCTCTGACTTCAAGAGATGATGGTCAGAGATGGTTCCTCACCCTGGCAGGAACTCTGATTACAGACTTTGCTATATCAGATCCCTTCTTAGGGGACATAGCTTCATGTATAGACTAATACTACATTTAATCCACTACAGGAAAAAAATCAAGACAGGAAAAAGATTTAAATGCCTTTCTTAAGGTATGTTAGACTTGCACCAGAACTGGCCATACCTGAGTGGTAGTATTTGCCAGGTTAGCATTATGAACAATTTTGGAGCCTGCTGTAGCAAAGGAACAATTTCACCAACAGTAAGCGCATTATTTAAATACCGAGCATCATTAACATTTTCTTTTTTTTTTTTATACTTGGCTACTAAAATAGAATGACTTGACTAGACTTCCTTCTAATGAGCCCAAGAATTATATCACTTCTCTTAGTAAGAAGCCTACTTAAACAGAAAAAAGATGCAGGTTTCTTCTATCTTCTTTAAAATGCTTTTGCCTCCTTACTTGCAAGAATCTAACACTGAAGCCTCTACAATATAACGTAAAAAAGGTCTGTTTCTATGTGAGGACTAACACTTGAGAGGTCTTGAATTTATTTGGTATTGGAATAAAGTCACCAACAGATTCATTCACATTAAGAAGTCATGTAAATACTGCCTCATGACTCCTCAGTAACTTCATTCTAACAGAGGCACTTGTGGCTTAACAAGCACTTTATTTGCCATGGAAAATTGCAGGATAGCGTAGAGCAGCTCACACAGATCATCTAAGTCTCCTAAATACATGTGACACAAAAAACTCCCGGCAAAAGCCAAAGCAGCGAGAAGTTGCTCAGCAATCAAATCATGGTGCATCATTTCAACGTCATGAAGTTGAGTTTACAGCAGCAGTGTTCCCGTTTTAAAATCAACCCTTAACAAAAGCAATTGCTGAGAAAAAAACACTTTTATTCTGCTATACTTAGGAGATGGACACAACAGCCATGGGGAAATTCCAAGCTGCAAAATCACCCTTCGTGGTTTCGGCCTCAGCCACATCCTGCTCCAAGGTATAGGATGGGAGCCGAGAGCTCTTGCACAGAGGAAAGCGGGAGGCAGCTGGGGAACATACAATCTTTCCTAAAAGGGCGAGGAAAACCCGAAGTGACACCACATGGCATGTTGTGCCATGCATGTAGGTAAACTGGTCAGTTTTAATGTACAAACAGAAAAACAGCATAGCAACTGCCTCTGTAATTTCAAATATCAGAAAAGAAACCAAAAATTAATTGTTGCACACATACAGAAGCACTCCTAGTTTGCCAAGCTTAAAATCAAAACTTACTGATATATGTCACTTGATTTTTGTTATCTACTAATGCTTAGTATGGGCATGTCTTTGTTATTTTGAAAAAGTAGAAATATTTGCATTTCAGGACAGACAATACGGTACAGCAGCCAAGATTTGTGTTATTTATGATACCACCTGAACTCTGTACTACAGAACAGTAAAAACTCCTACGCAGGACCAGACACTGATTGGAGAATACTGGGGAAAGGGGAGAAAAGGAATTTATCATCCCCATGTTGTTTCTTCCATTCTTTTCCCCCATTGCTCTCCCTTTTTTACCTTCTACTGGGTATTTTGAATGCAGTTCACTTCGAAATCATTGCAACCCTCTCTGAGATATATAAGCTCAGGGCTAGATTTGTCTCATGATTTGTGAAATTGCAACACTAGCAATAATACCAGCAATTTTGCCCAGAGCTTAGCCCCAGCTTGTGACAGGATGTACACAACTGTGGGAACTCAGCCCTTCAGGAATTGGAGGTAAAGTGCATGAGCCATCTCTTTAACCAAAAAAAGCAACACATGGCATATTCCCTTCCTACCATCCCTCCCTAAACTCAGTAACCTCAAAATCTAACACCGTAGCATAATGGGGGAGAGAAACAAGGAACACATTTGTTTACTTTTTGAAATATCTTGGGTATTGAGTGATGCCTCATGCTTAATGCCTGAGACGAGACGATTACTCTCAGCTGTAGACTGGAAAACTGACAAAGGAAAACTTTAATTCCATTCACTAAAGCGATGAATTAAAATCTTATTAAATGTTGACTATTAACCCTCACCAAATCTGATGTCTACAGGAGTTCCTTACTGGCAGGATCCACTAATGAACAATTTCTACCTACGTCAGTGACCTTTTAGTAGAGGGTTTTTGCCTTTTAATCTGATTCAGTTTTTTCCCACTTCTTTGGTGATGAGTTCAGCATGGAAAACCATCACTGAGGCAATATTATTTAAGGCAACCTCTAACTTATATCTCTTACTTGAAATTTCCTTTCTTTACAGAAAACACCTGGCCTACTCTGCATTAAGGATCTCTATATGATAATCTCTATTACTGCTCAAGCATTTCCACTCTCATTGTTCATGTTCTGCTATCCTCTTAAATAAACATCTCCATCAGATATGGATAAAATGTATACCTTCTTATTTAAAGGGAAGTGAGAACAGAGATCACCATATGAAGAGTGTACATTGAAGTCTTTCCTACCCATTAAGATCTTCCCAGATTTTTTTTAGTTTTATGTTTTGCTTTGCCTCTTGTTACTTATTTGATTCTGCCTGCAGTTGTACTCTTTGAAATAGTGTTAGTGTCCTGACTTGTTTGTGTTCCTTCTACTACATCACATCTCATCTGCAAAACACATATCTTTGGGATAGCTTAACTCTCATTTAGGGCACTCATGGAGCTACCTTAGCCACAACATTTTCCTGTGTCTTGCTCTGAACTTCCATGTCTTATTGTGACTGTGTTTTCATGCAGTATGACGGAGAAATATGACCTGAAATATGAATGCCAATGTGACAAATTTTCCTTCAGAAAGAAAAGGCAGACTCAATTATACCATGTAGATTAAAATCTAATTCTTGGGACTGCGCACACATTTAATGACAAGACCTTACATAGGAGCTACAGCCCAAAAAGAGGGCATGCGTTGCTAGCATCAAATCCTGGACTGCACGGACTTCTCAGCTTTATGTGACCGGTTTCATTTGATCACAAAAATGCAAATATACAACTCAGTTTAGCTCAATGCACTTTCAGAACTGCCTGGGAATATCACACACTGAAACCAAGGTATTTCTGTAAAGTTAGGACTCAACAGCTGAGCATTTGTAGAGCTGTTTTCAATTATAACATTAAGTCCAACAGTTTAAAGCCAAGACTCCTAATTTACAACAGTACTTGTTAATTTACAACACTGAGCTTGTATAACGTTTAAGTAAACACTGCACTTCTGGATGACAGAAAGCTAAACAATGAAATAAAACTTCAGAAACATATCTACTCCCGCAGTTTTCAAAGAGCTTCCAGTTCTCCAAAAACAAACAGCTCCCAGCTGCCCAGCATTTATACTCATGCATCCTATACCACTAAATATGTAGAGAGAAAGGGACCAACAGCCTCAACGTTTTTCATTCAGAAGATCCTTCCATCAAATCAGATTTTAAAGGTAAATTCTGCTTTCATCCACTGTATTTAGTTTTGTTTTGTGAAGGGAGGGAAATGTGGAGGAGAAAATAAACACTAAGGATAAACACGAAATGTACTTTACTTTTACCACTGAAGAGCTAATGCAGTACTCAAGTCTTTCTTCCAATTAAGCTAAACCCTAGTCTTTCTAACTAGCGTTCCAGCTGAAGACGGCTCCTTCACATTTCAGCCTTCTGTGGCTGAAACAAGTCAAATTGCAAGCTCTTCGTCCTAAGCATCCATTGCCTGACCTCCTTTCCCTCTAAAAAAAAAAAAGTTTCAGCTACCTTTGTTTTTCTTTTAATGTCTAAAATGCCACTCTCCTTTTCTCACTCTTACCAAGACCTCAATACTAGGGCTGATCAAAAAAGTAGTAGCTGTGCAGACTGTCAATTTTTCTCAAAAACATCTTCAAATATATTTGTCTAAAAGCCTAAAATAAGATGCCACTGGAAACACACTGTTTTTCAATGAATTACTGCAATTGTCACAAGAGACATACGCTTCATTTAAAACAACCATTTAACTGAAAATCTATTTCTTTTACTAAACCATCCCAAAAGCCTGCTGTTTCAAAAAACTCTGCAGAGGATGAACCCCTTTAAGGTCCTACTTGGTTGTCCCTTTGAGTCTATAAATTCAGAGCTTTCAGAAGTTTTGAGCTTTATACTCAAACAAAGCGGTTTAGAGAGCATTTCAATATGGAAGCCCTCAAAGGGGCAAGAATGCAGAAAATGTGTTTCACAACAGTCTTCCATGGTACAGAGTATGAAGAAAGGACTCCAAGACTGGAAAAGCTGAGGCATGTTCAAAGAAGTTGAGAGCTTGAGGGCAGGTTTTGCAAAGCCTAAATAATGACTTGAATAACACTGGTGAGCCACGGAGTAGGACCAAAAGCATCAAAGGCCTCTTAGGGAGAAATGGGATAGGACAGTGGCTTCACAACAGTTTTGTGAATATGTACTATTCAGGATCTATAATACCATACCAAATTAAAAAGGGTTTAATAGACATTATATTCTTTGGAGGTGGGTGGGAGGGTGTGTCATGTTACCAGCAACATTTTGTCCTTTGGGAATATTCCGCATATTTGTGAGCAAAACATTGTGTAACAGCCTAGGAAAATGCCCTCCGGATTCTTTGCCAGGTCTCTGGAGCAATCTAGCTAGAAGCATATACAGCCTAGTCCAGAGAAAGGCCAAGAGTGACAATTCCCTCTCAAATTAATGGGATTTTCGAGTGTTCAGCATCCCACAGTTGGCCAAGCCCTTTAAGAAGAAGTAATTGCAGACAGCTCTCTGACTTGGGCGGGGAGAGAAACTTTGGGTTGACAACCTGAATAGCACTCTTCCCAAGTGGCCATTCAGCTACTGTCTTAAGACAGAAATCCTGACATTAATTGCTTATTCATTTTTGAAGGCAAAATTCCCAAGGACACTAGTGGGATTCTGCCTATGTTAGCAAGGACTGCAGGCTTTGAATTATTACTGAATATTACTGATAAAGACATTAAGAAATAACAAGGATACTCTCCAGGAAGATCAAATATCACACATATAGCTTTAAATTTTGAGAGTTTCATCTTTTTTTAGGGTCTAGAACAAAGATGAAGACATATCACATTGAGGTCCCCTCACAAAGAGCTGAAACTCATGTTCTAGTATAACTCTGCAAGTAATAAATGCTTTCAACATATTAGTGTGAGACAAAGTCAATCGCCACCAAAAAAACCCCAACCACCCAAACAAAAAAACCCCACAACCCAAAAATATGATAGGAAGACTATTACTTGAACAGGAATGAAAAGCAAGCACTGAAAGCTAAAACAAACACCAAGAGATGTGAAGTTTTAAGCAGAAGGCTTAACATGAACTGGAGAAAGGAGGAGTGCAATGCTACTAAATGGAAAGGGTAATATTTTACAGAAATAAATTAAATTGGACTAAAAGATCAGTACAAGTCACATCAAACCAATCTGCTCTCCTGTAACAGGTTATATGCCTAGTAGATAGTAGAAATGCAGTAAATGTCATACAGTTTGAGCAAAGCAAGTCTTCTAATACTATCCCCTTTGACATTTTCACAAGCCACCAAGGAAGACACAGACTAGATGAAACACTTTATTCAAGGAGCCCTTATTAATGGCTCACTAAATGGAAATACATATACGCGCGCGTGTGTGTGTATAAACACACATATGTGTGTATATATATAGACATTCCCAAGGATCCTGTCCTCAGCTAGGTATTCCCAGTATTTTTAATAGTGGTTTGAATTATAACACTATCCAGGGAATTAAATAAAAGCTCTAAGTGGAAAAGGCCTACAAGGACAATGAAGACAACAATTATTTTTCATAACAATACTGACAACATTGAGAAATAATCCATGTTTAAAAAAAACACAGCAGCCACATGGAGCTGTGACTAAAGAGTACAAAATGCATATTAATATGCCTTTTTTTCATTTAGCAGAAACAGAAGGCACATGAAAGAACATACAGCTGATAAAGTCTACCCACAGTTAGACCGCACAATGTAAGGAGCCTAAAAAGAATTGCCTGAAAAATATCATATTTTTAATTAGTGAGAACTTGCAACAACCCATGGGACTTCAAGCAGAATTAGAGAAACACAAATGTGAAAGCATAAATAACAGCTAAAATTATATAAATAACACAGGCATAAAACATATCTGTGTTCTCTTTCTTGCTTGCTTGTTTTTATATCTTTCAAGTTCAGGGAGAAACCATATCTTCCAGTTCCAGTTACATTTCACCCAGGATTGCCCGAAGGTCACACGAGAGAGAGAGTGGTGTTGGCAAAGGGTTGGGAACAGATGATGTAACATCATGTAGGCATGCCACTAGCAAAACAGAGAAGAGGTTCGGTATGAAAGCATGGCACAGCAAATTCCACCACTCCTACCTCCCACAGGCAGGAGGGTTTCCATCTGCCCAGCCTCTCTCCTCACTTGCCCTCCTCACATGGCTCCAAACGCCCTGTCACTATGCACATTCCACATTCCTCTGGACTATCAAAGAGATATTAATACATTCCTAGCATGTCATTCGGGGGAAAAAGTAGGCCCAAGAGATGTAACTATACTCTCAACTCTCTCAAAGTGAAATATGGTCCACTGCTATCGTTAAATACAGCTAACACATAGGAAGAAACATATTCACAGGGAATAAAGACGAGGTGTGGCTCATGAAACTGGAATTAAGCATGGTTTATTTGAAGGGCTGTTTTTAATTTACACCTCCTGAAAGCTCCAATAAGCTTTGGAGATGTGCACCAGTGCTGAATCCCATGGATGTCAATGGGACTGCAAGCGAGTATGGGGCTTGTCCAGGCTGCATGCTCAGGGATAAAAGCACACCTAAGTGTCTGGCTGGATCAAGCACCTATGGACCTTTAACTTATGCTAACTGACAGAAGAATGTCCTCGTGCAGTAAATCAAAATGGGTTTTGTATCACTTTGTGGATGACTTGGTTATCAAGTGCTGGACACAGGCCCAGATGTTGCGCTGAGAGCTAAGTAGTGCAAGGGTATGTCATCACAGTTTTCAGTGAAGCCATAAATCTGCTGAATTGCTGTGTGACTCTCATAACACCAAACTGAAGTGAACTGCATATCCTAGGAAAATAAAGCATTTCATAAAGATTACTTTTACAGTGTGTTGCCTTACATTGCCATTTGCACAATAAATACCATATTTTGCTGCTCTATAAAGTCATGTAGGAAGGTTTGAGGTCATACACAGAAAAGCATAAAAACTGGTTTAAGGAAGATGATTCATCCCCACAGGCTATGAAATAAGGCTCTGATATGGTACCTTCAAAATCTGTTGGAGTTTTGCTATTGAACACAATACAAATAGGATTTGGACTTGAATGAGGGGATTTTCTACAACACCTGTGGATGTTTTTAATTCCTGCAATACATGTTAGGTCCCTAGACTGCATCTGGCAGTGGTCAGAAGAATTCTTCCTTTCCTGTTTCTCTAGTTTCTTTAGTGGTAACTGCTGGATCACACTCATTTTCCATACATATTTCCAGGTAATGCAGTATGATAGAGGTTTCCATATCAGACACCTCAGGCATCATTCCTGTTTCATCTAAAAGAGGCAACAACAGCCTTTTCTTAATAGAGTGTAATCTGTTTCTTAGAAAACATAGAAACAAAGTTACTTGGAAAGTGCAGTATAAAAAAACATTATAAGAACTAATAAAACTGATGCAACTACAGTGTATCTTTCATGTTTCAATATCCCATTCATAACTGATTGGAAAAGCCTGCTCTTTAATAGCAGTTGTTCTAAAAACTCACAATATTTGTGAGTTACAAGTACATGAGTAAAGGAACTAGAGATCCTTACAAGCAAGCTTTTGACTTTGTGGATTCCTTAGTGGTTTTCCAATATTAAAAAAATAATAGTAAAATCTACTGAGCACTTGTTAACTCTTTAAAGAAAAGCAATAGTATTTAAACCATATAAATACGATATTCGCCTCATCTATCAAAACATACTCCAGAGATATCCCATATCAAAATATACTCTAGTATATACTCCAACATACACTGTATGAAACAGCACAGCTGCTTGTTCCATTTCATGAATTTTGAGTAAATGTTAAGAATATAATGGCGAAAGGAGGAAAAAAAGGCACAGACAGCCAATGGAGAAAGTAGGCATGTATGATACAACATTAGTCCACTCATTTCTTTAATGCATCCCAGCCTGCATGAGAAAAGCCTGTCGAGGCTCCACAATCAAAATTTCCTGTGATTTCTCACTCAGAAAACCCTGGCGCAACAAAATGATCTTTGCAATATGACCCAAAGGACAACAAAGAAAGTTCTTGGCAAAACGATAAAAGATTCGATTTCCATAGCTATGGCCCTCTAACAGATTGTGTCCCTTTTTGATTAAACCAACTATGAGATCATCTCCAGCACAGAGCAAACAACTGCTATATTGTCATGCCAGGAGTATGTTGCTGTTTGCACTAAGGCAGGGAGACTTTCTACTTAACACTTAATTTATTTTTATTTAAACATTACATAGCTGTAACATAAAACAAGAACCTGGTGCTGACAGGTGTGATGATCTCTGCACTCCTGCCCTCCAGATCCAAAATGGCTTTTGGTCTTTTCAGACATACGTAACAAACACGGTCACTCCACTGAAGGAATGAGGTGATTTCTGAGGCACCATATTCCCAAAGTATTCAAAACTAGTTGCAGACAGAATTTGCACTTAGTTCCCAAAATCAATTTCTCTTCATGCTTTTTGTTGTCTTGATTAAAATCTCCCTTGGGACAGATATTTCTGAATAAAAGTGTCTTATTTCTTAATAAAGGGGTTTATATAGCATATTTGTTGAGGTTTTCTTGCTTTCTGCTAAAAGCCTGGCATACGAGGTAGTGTAACAGTCATTAAAGAAATCACCAATCAAGGCCAGTTTTATAAACGTAAGGAAGAATGTGCTTCACAATCAAAAATATGGCTAGGTGAGTAAGCAAAAGCTAAACAAAATCTTGAAATCTTAAACTTAATAGAAGATATAATGTGAATGTACCTGTACTGACTTATTCTCCAATATTCTTCCAGTGCTGCATACAGATCAGCAAATCAGCTGTGGTATGATTTAAGAAACAAAATATCCATTTTTCCTGCTGTTTATATCCAAGAAATAGTGCTACTTGTTCAGAAAATGGGGCAGCAATAATCTAAAGACATAGTTTTACATTTAAAACCCTATCATTTCTTAAATCGGTATCTACTATTAGATCAAAACTTTCAAAAGGGCTAGAGAATGACTGTTTCATGTTATTGTTTTTTCATCAATTTTCATCTCAGGTTTTAACAAAATATTCTTGTCCAGCTCAAAGTATGTTCGAGAAGCGAAGGCAGGGGCATCTATGAGAGGCAGTGTAACAAATGTTTCCAGGAATTACCAGAGTTGCTACCTACTAACCCTATTGCAAACTTGTGTGAATGGAAATGGACTTAGCATAACAACTTGCTGTAACAGACATCTGCACCATTATTATGCATAAAGGGATACAAAGGATATTTTTCTCCTTCCATAATGTTTTTTCTTAAACTTGCTGTAATCATCAGATATCCCTCTACTGTGCAAGAAATGCAACCTCCATTAAGCACTAACTATAGGCGAGAACCCGGAGGAGTATCCAAATTGATGAACCTCTTATACCTCAGCTTCTATGAGATTTAAATTTGGAAACTTAAAGCCATGATGCCCTCCACTTTGAAGAAGAACACACCAATATTAAGATTCTGTTCAGGGACACAAAATGTCCTACAGCTGTAAAAACCCAGTTCACAATCCAATTATGAGAGGGGAATAAAAGATACTGCAACTTGACCAAATCCACAGAGCAGGAATGCAGCAGTATGGGAATAACTTCCAGGTTATGGTCAGGCACCCTATCATACCCCAAAGAAAGGTTTGATTGCCTAAGAGTGACTGACAGGGCTTTGATGACTTGAAATATATGCTGCCTCATCAGCATTTAATACCATTTCCAAATAATAAAGCAAAAGAGGAGAATCAAAGCTGACAGAGGAATTGAAAGGGGACCAGTGATGATGTCAGTGTTGCTAACTGCAGTATCTATATTCTTTTTATTTGATCCCTTTCCCGTAAGTAATCTGGGCTGGCACAGAAAAGCTTCAGGGTATTTCAAGTTGCGATACTTCAAAGCTCCATGCAGTAGCGATAGGAGAGCATAAAAACAGCAACTTGGATCAGTAGCTTCAGCCTAGATGACAGAGCCGGTTGCTAGCAACGTCCATCAACACGGACTGACCCTAGTAACTGCCTTCACCCCGGCATGAAAAGCCCCTTCCCAACGGCCTGACTGCCTGCAGATGATATCCTTTAGAAGTCTCCACCAGGATGAAAATTGGTTCTAATTGTTGTTCATGTGGTGCTTTTTCTTGCTGATTACCTGGTCTCTGTGAAAAGACATTAATCTAATTATTCTACCTATGACCCTCCTTTGGATCGACCACTGCATTAATCCCATACAAATGTTAATTACCATTGCTAAAGCAAAAAGCAAAAGATGGAAGTCTTCAATCAAAGCCTCACAAAACAGTAAAAGAAATGAGAAAACAAAAAAGCTCAGTTGCAAATATTCCTCTTCCAAGTGTGAGCTGTAACTAATTTAAAGTGCATGTTAGAAAGGAATGTATCATCTTGTTTACTAAGAGCTCAAAGACCAGGACAAATAAATGGCTCCTGAGAGGGTGATACTCAGGGATAGCCAGTAATTCCGTTTTAATCCATCACAATCAATGACAAGAAATGTATCAGAATAGTCAGCTCTTCCTTTTACTCATTACTTTTCATTAAATGGATTAAGCAGCTTAAACCAAACATTGTGCTGGTTCACATTAGCAAACAAAGCATATCTAAGGATGTTCTCTGCATAAGATTTTGTGGCTAATTACAAATGATTCGATATATTTGGAAAGCATCTTTGGGTTTTGAAATTAGCCCTATTTCGCTTTCAGAAAAAGACTGCAAGGCAAATATTCAATATGCCCTTAAGCCAGACCTATAAATCAATGAATAGCAATTTTGAGCTGTTTTTGAAAGCTTGGCCCTGTGGACATTTGTTCTGAAGGGTAGAGGGTGTCAGGAGACTGCCTGTGCAAAGTTTCTCCATGATAATGCTCCCACCCGGCTGTAGCTACTGCTCCAAGCTATGATTTCCATCCTACGCCATTCCTACATGAAAAACTTTGAAGCATCACAACATGAAATATCATGTAACATTTTATACCAGCCTGGATTACTTATGGGAAAGGAACTGAATAAAACTGGCTCTTCTACACATAGCCCACGTGCTTTCTATGAATGTTTTATAACCGTAACTGTCTTTTTTGTTTCCTGCTGACGAGAGTAACATGTTGCAGAGGCACCTACCCTGAGCTGGGACTTTGCGTATTTCATATTATTAGTCTTCAGGGAAAATAAAGAAAAAGAAAATCCTTTCTTTGTCTGTTTTGTGCTGCAACAATGCAACTATATTCTGATTTTTTTAATCTATATTATTTCCAGTAATGATCTTAATCAAAAAGACAGTGATTTTTAATTTATTTTTTTTTTAAAGAGGTCCAAGGCTCATATGCAAAGGAGCTGTACAATTTCGCATCTAACTTTGCATGGAATACGCCTAGCAAAAAATACGGGAATGGATCAAGGGTTAAAAAGATGGATGAAAACCTTTGAGAAAAATGCATGCCCACAGGTTACTACAATTAAAATGTGAAAGGTCTTTCTTCTGAGTAGAAATAGATTTTTGCTAGGTTGCAATGAAAAATTAGTATTAACATATTTTTCTAAAACAAATAGTAAATTAACCACCTCTATGGCTAAGTACCGGCGCTTATCTTTCTTGATTAGAAGTACAAGTCATCATAAATTACATTTTATTATTTAAAAGCTTCCTAGAGAAAGGATTTTGCTGAAACAATGGTAAGAATTTTTCAACTATAGAATAAAGGAAATGTCAAAGTCCAAACTTCACCTGTTGGCTCCACATCATATGTTGAAATTCAATGTACGTTTTCCCAAACTGGCTTGATGGAGCAGAGCCACGCAAAGTCAGACACATACACTCCTCATGGATATAACACCCTTCAAGTGTACAAGCTAAAGGTAATTGACATGTACTACGTTTATACCTTTTTCCCTCATAGATACCTTTTTAGACACAATTTACAATTTTACTTCGCTCAAAGCAAACATCTCTATCTTACAGGGTACTGACCCTTAATTTCCCAAGTAGTGTCTTCATTCCACAATTTTATTTTTTGGGTTTTTTTAGTTCTTTAAATAGGAATGCATTATACAAGCCAGTGAGTTTGTTTGAATTTTGGCACTTCTAGGACCGCAAAGCTCTCTTACAGCTCTTGCATGTCTTTCATTGGGTCTGGATTACCTTACTTTGGCCTATCAATCAAGGGATCAGCATGCCAGACACTTTCTCTGATTCTCCTCAAACCTTCTCCTGCACTGGGGAAGCAGCCAGGATCCTGACCTTACCAGTGGCCCTCACTGACTTCATTTGACGAGTGTGTAGCTCTTAAATTTTTCAACTCTACAGAAGGGCAGAGGGATGCTACCTGCGCTTTCAACACATCAGAGGGAAGCTATTCTTATTCCGTGTATTATCAGAAGATCTCAGCTTGATCACCACAGTAGGTCCAAATCCTCATTCAAAACAAGAGGAACCAACTTTTTAACACCATGAAGCTCCCCCGAGAGCCTGGGTGTTTACTGCCACGCTGCTGGCCTGGGCCCACTAGTACTTGTGTACAGTAAACACTGGCATCTGGTGGCAACAAGGCGAATCACAGCGCTACCTTCCTAGAGGCACAGCAAGAAACCTAAACGCAATTTTTTCTTTAAAGATAGTAGCATATGAATGAATTGATACCCAGTGGAAAGATGATCAAACCTCTGATTGTGACCACGAGCTACATCAACAGCCTTGCAAGCCCCTCGTGATGATATGTTTATATTCCTGGCAGGAAACTTGAGTCAGTTCAGCAAGTTTCTAGTGCAAATCTGATATGAATGGCTGACATGAATTCCAGGGGAAAGCACTGGGCTTCCGCATGTGGAAAACTGGATGCTGGAATTCGGATGATGCTTCAATTTGTCCTAGATTGGTTTTAGGCCAAAGCCAAGTCATTTGACTGACTTCATATCATCAGTATAAAGCTATTTTGTTGACACAGATTTAGGCTGTAAACAAGGGGTCACAGATTAGTATGTGCCTCTTCAATGAATTCCTAGCTCGTGCTCAAAACATCTCCTTGTTTCTATTTCAATCTTCTGTCAGCACAGGGCCCAGCCTTGCAAGACATTATGTGGTCTCAAATGCTGTTAGCGAACACGGACATCAACAGGACTTAAATCTTGCACAACAGGGTCTACTCTCCTTGTTAAAAAGTACAGGAGTTTTGTGCGCAACTATTGTCATTCCCATATATTTTGTTGATTGTTTCAGTATCTTCTATTGCATCTCTACTGCAACATCAGGGAGCTTGTCTTGTGCGCAGTCTAGACAGATACTGCATATCTGAAATAGCATGAGGAGTTTGGAATGAGTTTTTTTTATGAGTCTGGAGTTTCATGTCCTTATCTGAACCAAACTGCTCATGCTTCTGAGTGTCACGCATTGTTGTTCATCAAAAAGTTGTTTCTCCAGAGAAGGCATATTGCTCCCAATTTAGAAGAGTGAGCAAACACATTTGAAGCATAACAAAATTGTAAGGGGCTAACAAAACAACTACTAGAATGATTCAAGGTATCACTTAAATTCAGTTCATTTGCTTTCTTCAAAAGAAAGGTTAGAGACGAGTAGACTGATGTCCTTGCATGCCTATCTGAGAAGAAAAGGAGGAGACTGGTAAAGGCTATTGAAACCAAGCAGATAAAATACAATATTCAGTGCCTGAACCTGTAAAAATTCAGATTAGAAGTCAGAAGTGTATTTTTTCTGAGTGAAGGTTAACCATTCAACCAGCCAATACACAGCTATCATTGACTCTCCATCACTTGAAGCCTTTAATTCAAGATTGGATATCCTTCAAAAACACATATTCCATCCCAGATAGCTCCTGAAGTACTGTAGAAAACATGTATTAACGATCTACAGCCTGAATCGTGTAAAGAGCCTGACTAGATGATTTTAATAACTTTTGGCCTTCAAAATTTAGGAATACTTGACATCAAATTGAGCGTGTGAATAATTCCTTCTCCATTTGCTAATTTCAGTTACTTCAACAGAACAACTGAATGGCTTAAATTTGAGCATGGGATTACGTGTAATACTGACACAAGACCATGATTAGAATCTGTAGATTACAGATGTCTCTCTATGTAAAGTTGATCATACAGCAGCTAAAAATCCTATAGCATTCTCAAGAAGAACAGGGAACATTGCCCAGTTCTCGCTGACTTTTTTTTTTCCCCTGTCAGGAAAACCTCTTTAGGGATTTGGATCTGCTTAACAGCAGAGAGTCAACTACTCTTTACAGAATCTGTTATAATTAGACATTTAAAATACTTTGAAAGTAAAAGAAACTTGGAAAGTTAAATTATTTTTCCACTCATCTGACTTCATTCCAAGACTGTAATGTCTATTACACATCAGCTGGGTTATTTGAGACTTACTTTGAGTAGTAAGCAATGTTCTGGAGGTCAATATAATTTTTGACCTGATGCACCACAAAAGGGGGATTTATAAACAACATTGACTAGCTCATACCTAAGACATCACATCAAAATTATGCCACGCTCTTTCTCGCTTTCTTCAAGTCTTTAGAGGGGTACATAATTTCATGCTGCATGTCTCTCATTAAGAGCCTTAGAGCCTTTTATAGGTTTTCTGCATTATCCACAAATTTCACCCATAACTAGGAACTGATCTGCCCCAGGCTAGAGTCCAAGAACCATATTTTAAAGCCCACATCTTGCAGGTGAGTCCCACAGTTGTCACAATGACTCTCTACCACAATGAATTCTCTGTCCTTTTAGAATGTAGGAAATGACCAGCTACTAAACAAATCCAAGCACATATTAGAAGTCACTTAATCAAGAAAATACAGGTCTCAAACCTGTATTTTTGTTATTTTAAATCTTCCCTATGCAGTTTATAGCACCTTCCAGGAGGTATAGAACAGGAGGAAGGCAAGACAGTGAATATAGAGTGTGCATGTGCATGTATTTAAAGACGTTAAAGCTGCACAGCAAAAATCTCAGGAAGGCTGAGAAGGAAGGCCTTTTAGTCTTTCTTGTAAGAGAAGTGTGAAGAAAAGACTCCAGCCACCTCCTAGAGAGATCCTGCCTAGTAGTGCAGTATCTGAGGTGGATTTCACATTCAAAGCAAGAATGCAAATTCTTTATCTTATATATATGTATGTATATATAGGCAAGTGGATGTGTGCATGTATAAAAATATACAGCACATGTATGCTTCGTTTGCATTCACGGGGCGTCCTGCATGGATTTTCTTCTCTCCTTGCCTGAAAGCTGATGAGACACCTGGGAGCCTCTACACTGACCCCAGCAAACTTTGCTCAGGCCTCTCAAAAAGCACCAGGGGACAATC
>VYZM01022040.1:518023-535432 GCA_013398915.1 Dromas ardeola | reverse complement strand
AATGGAACAGTAATTCTTTCTTGTAGCTGCTTACAGAGGTACAGAAACCAGATTTAGTAAAGGAAGTTATGTCATTCTCATGATACATGTGTGTCTTCAAGTAACAGGTTTTGAGTTATCTCCACAGCATATGAAGTCCATGAACATTTGTGTTTCACGTGAATAGCACTTACACAGAAACAAATCTGATCTTCATCACACTCTGTGAACACAAACTTTTTACTCAAAATTATAAACTACCAACAGACCAAATAGAGCAAGTTTATACAATGTTTTCAAGCCCTTATTTAGTTGCTCTGTAGAAAAAACAATTAAAGTAGAACAAATTGATCAAGTAGAAATAAGTCTTTCTAAGCTGTGAGTGTCTCAAAAAAAAAAGGTTCGCAGTCACTTTTCTTCTTTAATATCAGGATTCATTTCTGGGACATAAAGACTTGTATAAATTCTAGAGAGAAGGGAGCAGATGCCAAGAAATGGTAAAAGCAGAAATCGTGACTAGAATTTAAGACAAGTCAAGATACAATGTAGTTGAAGGTTCTGGTCATAAATTCAGGGTACAGAATGTCCTCGCTCCAAAAGGAGTTGAAACCCTGGGAACTGATACAAGCTCTGTGGTTTGCACACTTTGAGCCTTCAGAGCACAGTTCTGTGCTGGGAACCTATGAGAATAGTAGAGGCTTAGACAGTACTTGCGTAAGAGCTGAGATCCATCTGGGAATGGAGAAGGGCCTCAGGAGAGGGAAAGGAGAAGACACATGCTTTGGAGGAGAGAAGCCGGCATGCTCAGACAATGTGAGAAAGAACAGAGCCATCACCTAGCAAGAGTATATTTAGCCATCATCAGAAAGGATTCCTGTGATTTGGAGAGATCTGGCACAGCCCATTAAGTGTCTCCCTTTGGACAGTGCAATGCTGACTGTGATCATGAAGTTAATGAGAAGTAAGGGCTTTGCACAGCATGTTTCCTTTTCTTTTACGTAACACAAAATATAACAGAAAGTGCTATAAGAATGAAACATGAGAGGCTATAGGCACCTTAGCCCACTTAGTAAGTCTTCATCCAGCTTTTGTGGTGCTGCATCAGAAAGAACGACCAGTGTGCAGTTAAAGTTACAATAAACTATTTAGCTAGATAATGCTACAGTGCTTCCTCAACTAACAAACTGCAGTATGCATGGGAAAAATGAAGGCAACACTGAAGAAGAGAAAAAGAACGTGTATTAGTGTAGAGGAAAGGATAGGATGGAGTCACAGGTTCTAATCTGTATCATACCCAATTTGCAGGTGTGTGCAGCATCATTTGAATAATTTAATGTCACATGAAATTCTAAGGAAGCTAACTTCTTCCTTTCATAGTTTGAATTCTGTTTCTCTAAGGCTGGAAAGTACAAGTATATAAAAATTGGAAAGCAGACTGTCCTCTTTCACATGCTCCCAAAAAGAAAAGGCAAGAGACATAAAGATTTTTAAGGAGGCATGGCACAGCAAAAAAGCAGACTTGGAAGCCCAGACACAGCAGCAGAAATGCTAATTTGCCATACTAATTATGCATGCTTCTATGCAGAAGGCAGCTTTTCAGAATTTCACAGCTATGGTGATTGGAATGGCAAATTTAAGAAGAAGAGCAAATACAATTTTTTGCTGAAAGTTTAGAAAACCTACCAAATAGGAAAGGGAAGAGACGACTCCTTCCTTCCCCACCAAGTTATTCTTATAAATGGATATTTTTTGTTACTGTTGTGTCAGGCATTATAGACATATCAGCTGTATTTAGTAATTTAGCTAAGAGGGGGGAGAAAATAAATCTGATGTGTGATGTGCAGAATTCTTGTTTCCATTGGTTCTTACCTACTGTGTTGTATACATGGAGTCTGCAGTGTTACATCTCCAGGATGACAATAAGCACAGCCTTAGGCCTGCCTCCTGGTTTGTGACACACTTACTGTGCAAGTTGAACTTGTATGTATGAGATGGACGTGATTTGAAAACAAATAACTTAAAGAACGTACTTAATGTGCAACAGACAGTATATGCAAAAGGGATGTCCTTTTTCACTGAAAAAAGGGCTCCCTGCATAAAACAAGCATCTTGCTATTTTTCATAGAGCAACACAAGTTCATAAAATGTACTTAAATTTACATAATTCCTCTCCATTGTGAGTGCAGCCATTAATCCTATCCTGCTGACTTACTTTTCTGGAAGGTGGCTCAGCTGAAGCAAATATTAGACCAACAAGCCAAAAATTTCAAGGAGTCACTGAAGAAACATAATCTACAGTCCAACAAAGAAAAAGAGAAGCTTTTGCAGGATCTTCAAAACACCATTAAAGAAAAACAGAATGTTAAGCTGCAGCTGGAGGAATCACATCAAAAAGTCTTAAAAATGTTGGAGAAAAGCAAAAATCAGGAACTCAAGGTCAGTTTGTGACATACTAGTCTAAAAAAAAATCATATTTGGGGGTTAAACTATATTAACTAGAGCCAGATATCTTAATGATGGGTTGCCATTGTTGCACATAATGAATTATTCTGTGATTTTGAAACCTCTTCAGGTTGGGTTTTTTTTAGAATTTTAACATTTGAACTTAGATCACAGTGTGAATGAAATAGTTTCATAAAATAATATAGCCTACCCTCTACAGTTAGGCTACAATTAATACAAGCTCCTCTAGCTGTGGTCTTGCTTAAGAAATACAAGGGAATTCCTAAGTGCATCATTAACAGGACTCAGTTTTATTCTTTTTCATCCATTATTAATTTATACATAAATACTTTAGAAGAAGTATAATAGACATGTATAATGGTGTGTATTGCCTTAGATACCTCCAAGAAATCAATTCTGTAAGTGGATAACCAAAGCTTTTAAAGGTTCAAGTGGATTTATATCTGTGATGCAATGTTAATGCAATAGATTGAGGTTCTAAAGAATGTTGCTGTTTGAGAAAAAAAATCAACTTGAAAAATCTATGTGTGATTTTGACATGGTGTTCAGATGTCCCTATTGATATTGCACACCTTAGGGAAAACCTCCTTATAGAACATATGTAGTAAAAACATCCTAAGTAGAATTTAATGTCTTGCTTATATATTCAGAATAAAATCCCAGCTTTAACAAAACCAAGCTGAAGGCAGTAAGCTGTTAAAAATAAAACTGAGGGATAGTTTGCTTTCAGAACCACTACAGAGCAACTGCTTCGTCATTTACAGCGTATCAGCAGCACTTCTAACGAGTGGAAGTTTTAGCCAAGAACGATACAAGGAAAGATAGAAGCCTTCGTCTGACACGCTGTGATAAGTAATGACATACAGGTCAAATCTGGGGGGCTTTGTATGTTGAATAACAAAAACATCTTTCTAATATCCAATAGTGCAAAGATGTCAGTGTTATTATTTCATTATGTACAGCAAATCTGGTAGACAATCTCTTGATAATTTCTCTTGTCCTATTAATTTTTATTTTTGTGTTGATGAAGCATCATGTAAAGGGGTGATGAAAATAAAAGTTCTACAGTGGAAGACCAGATTCATCCTGGCATTACAAGTAAAACAACAAGGTGATAAATAGGCTCCAACTACTTTGTTTTCCTGGGGGGGTGGGGCGGGGGGCTTTTGCTTACAGGAGGCAGAAGAACGTTTGAAAAAGGAATTTAATGAGACTTTCAAGATCCAACATCAGTCTCATAGGCTGGAAATAAAAACCTTGGAAGAGAAAGCAAAGAAAGAATTACATGATGAACTCGAGCAGATACAGGAGCAGCAAACCCTGTTGCTAGGTATAACGTCTCATGTCATGCATGGCTCCTACTGCTTGATTATATGCTGAGAAGCACTGACTTTCCTCCCATTCATTTTCTTTCCCATCTTCTGGGAACTCAGGTCTTTGTCAATCTCCTTTTCCATACCCTGCAATTTCAGCAATACACACTTACTATTCTTTGTTAACTTAGCTCTCAACTGTCAGCAGCAGAACATTGCTAGGAGAGTGGTATGGTGTACAACATTCAAGTATGCATTATCAGGTGTATTAAATTGGAATATTGTAGTTAGTGTATATGACTTTCCTCTTTTTTTCTATGATGTGAAGAATTGTTATATGTGGTTCAAGTCTGTTCTATTGAGTTCAGCAGTGGAGATCAGTTGCTCCATACATACTGTTTAGTTGGTTTAGAAAGTTCTCTAAACTGTTCAGAACTAAATAGAGCACTGCATTAGGAGGACCTGTAATATCCCCACATTTGAACTCTGGTTATTAAAGCTAATCTATAAAAGGTTTTTTAATTAAAGATAGAATGATTTGAAAGTACTTGAAGCATAAACTGAATTATCTTCTTGGGGGTTTTTTCAGTAATTTGAATTTGCTAGAAAGATTTGATGCTCTCTAAAGTTTATATATTCAATAGATAAATTCTGTTCTTCAAGAAAAATTATAGGGAGACAATAGAGAGAAAAAATTCTTTCTCCGTGTACTTGATCCATCCCAATATACCCAAAAGTTACGTAAGTGTTGTACTTCTCTAACACAACCGGAGCTCTCCTCAGTCTGCCTTATGGCCTTCTGTAAAACACCAGTGAACTTAACAGGGAAGCTCAGGGGAGCTCAGGGGTGCTGCAGTAAATTTCAAGGTTAGAAGAAGGAATTATAGTGATTTAATCTGCAGAACAATTGCCACAGAATTACAGCTCTGATTCCAATGTTGAATCGTTCCTGTTGTAGCTCTGTATATTCTTACTATTGCTCAACTGAGTTACTTCTCTAGTAATAAGAGGCCTGTCTTTTACCAGAGTGTTTATTATACTTAATGGTGAAGGAGTTGAGGGACAAAGCAAGGTGCGATGTGTCAATGTTTTCATCTGCATGTTCATCTGCCATCTAGCTGGCCTCTGACTGTCTTAATGATTGTCTGTCTGATTGTTACTAGGATCTCTAAGGATGGAAGTCTCTGAGCAACAGACATTGTGCACTAATCTCAAGAAACAAATAGAAGAACTCCAAATGGAGCTAAGGAGTGTGAGGACACTGAAGATGCAACAGGCAAGAATCCAGTTCCTACCTTATTGCCATGTTGAGTTTTGCAAAAGCAATAGTACCAAATTTCTCTCTTCAGAGATAATAAAATGTACAGAGTCTCTTACAGAACTGGAATGGGTTTCTTTCCCTTATGTCCCACTTTAAAATTTTAGTATTGTTTATCGTCTTTTCCCTATGGGCAGGCTTTTTTTTTCTATTTAAAGATCAGACTCTACAACACAAGTGAATGAACGAATGTTACAATAAAATAAATTTTATGGAGGCTATAAAATATGTTCAGGAATTTTTAGAAGTTTTTGATGACAGATTTTGTCTTGCATGTAGAATTGCATGTATTGAAAAATCGGCTCACAAAAATTCCATGCACACAATTCCAGTGAGATCTTCATATTAAATAATAAGCATCTGTGAATAACTAAATTTGGCCTTTTTCTTAGGAAGGAAGTAGCCAGAGCCAGATCAGATGTCTTCATGATGAACTGGAAAAATGTCAGAGTCAAATTTCCGAACTCAAGAAAGAGAATTTGCTTTTGAAGAACACAATAGAGCTACTCAGTGCTGAGTTGGAGTCGCAGAAGCAAGAAGCTGCACAGCTTCAGGATAGGGATAAACAGCACAGAAGGTTTGCCTTAAATTCACACTTCACAGTGCTATTAACTCTAGAGAGCTAATAATAATGCCAGCATCAGAGGTGTTCTAAATGTGATGAGTGTCAGAATCTCTCTAAATCACTAGTTTTAGAGGTTAGGAGTGTTGTAATAGCAGTAGTTCATTTCACATTTTTCTCCACCCATAATAAAAGCATTTGAACTAATTGTTTATTATATGTCACAGAGAAATATGTCCAGTGTAGCCCCACAGGAGTGACCTGAGAAAAGCTGCGTAATGTCAGCCTTTGAAAGGCACTGGAAGACATAAACAAATTCCAGACTCACCCAAGAGCTATTCAAGTAGAAGTCTCTGAGAATAAAAAAACTCACTCTAGCTGAAGCCAGTGAGTTGTTAACTCTAAAGGGGACACTTGAGAAGACCGTATGTACTCTGTGAGACTTTGCTTTGGCTGTAACAGCCAACTTTGCACTGGGGGAGTGAGAGCAGCGATAGCAGACACTGATGGTGCCTCTGGGCTGATGGAAACCTGGAGCTGTAATATGATGTCAGGGCGCAGGAAGGCCAAGCTGACTTGTAGTCTTGGCTGTCTTGTAGAAGGTGGACTGCATCCTCAGCGTACCCACAAGCTCGGAGCACATGTTGCATTGCAGTAATAGGAGTCTTCCTGTTCGCATACAGAAAAAATGCAGGACTTACCTTTTACAAGGGAGACAAAACTGGGTTTTGCTGTGCAGTGCATTTGTATGGCTGTTGAATCCTTTGAAATTTCTGGATGATCACACTTAATACATTCTCTTTGCGGAAAGACTGAGGGATCTGGTGCATGGGTACCTTTCAATTCATTTCTGCGATGGTGTAGAATGTATGGCCCTAACTACTCAAGCTGTCTATATAAAGGATTTCTGAAGAGTATACCCTTAAAGGAATCTTTAAAAATATGTCCTATGTTGTCTAGAGAAAAGCACTCAAGGGATGCAGTGTCTTTCGGCAGACTGTCAGAGTGGCCAGAATAATTCTGTTGCTGTCTACCAGTCAGTAGATAATTAAAGAATGAGAAAGAAACTTTTTTTTTTTTCCTTTGCACTCTTTGGAGAGTTACTTGAAAGTGATTTTCATTTCAAGGTTTGAAGCAAGATCAACAGAAAGAATTGCAAACCGGAGAGTTTCATCAGTGCCCTACAGCTACCTTGAAGGAATTTAGAGCCTCTGTTCATGAAGAGCGGAATTACTCACATGTCAGTGATGAGGTCTAAAAGGCTTCAAATGCTAAAGCTGCTGGGCTGGAGGATAATCTTTACAGGGGATAGATGGTGTAGCTCTACTACAGTATGCATTTGAGAAGGAAGCATTAATGGAAATTATGTAAGGAGAAATCCTTCAAATAACAGGAGGTTGAATGGTTATTCTCAGAGAGCTCAAGTGGTCCTAGGCACCTGATACAGGCTGCTCTGAAATTAACCCATGGAAGATCTGGAACATTAACTTAGACCTTTTGTTTTGCTTTTTCAGGACAAATAATTTGGGTAGGGGAATAGTTAAATTGGTGAGTGCATATAAATAATAGTTTTTTACTGTTACTTTAATAACAGTGATCTTGTCTTACGCTATATAGTTGTTTCTGATTTGAGAGCTGATAGTGGCTTGTTATTTGCATGTGCCATTTTTTATAACCAATTATTTAAAATTACTATTCCTACTGTTGCCAAGTAAGCGAAACCAGTAATCTGCTTGAAGTAGTCATTCCCATTTCTGTTCTCTTGAACTGTGTGAATTCCACCTCCAGTACAGAAACCTCTTGCAAGGAGCAGGATGAGAGCAGACAATGTTTGGGGTTTTTTGTGGGAAGAGAGCACAAGTCCCAAAATCGCTGTTCTGAAGGAGAGCTTTTATTCTACCTCTGAATCCTCTTCAGGGATTCTGCTCACATTTTTACTCTTATTCTTCTGTTTCTTATTTTGTGCCAAGTGACAGATCAATCACTCCCATGACTGTGCTCTGATTTCAAGGGCAGAACCCTTTCATGGTCCTTTTGGCCTTTCCTGAAGCATTTCAGAAAAAAGTGAAAGGGGCTTAGAAATACATTAAAAAGAAGAAAAATAAAAAAAAAAGGGTAAACTTGAATATCTTTTGTGAAAGTTACAATTGTTAATTTGCTGAGTTTGACCTCTCTATTTTAATCGGTACAACAGAACATGGGCTCTGCATTGAGTTAATGAAAAAGTTTCTCAAAGGTTTAACAAAACATTAGTGAACAAAAGGCAACAAGTTAACAATGATTCTTCAATAGATGGCTATTGATTTTGGTGTTGGTATCAGAAAGCAATGTTATGGCTAGGCTTGAAAAAATGTTAGGCAATTTTTAGTTTTCAATTATGGTGTTAATCAAACAGCAGTATCTTTCAAAATATATTGTCTGTTAAAAGACAAATGTTGTAGTTAAAGGCATTGTTATAACAGTTCTTACCCTCACTTTTTAAAAAAATGTATTTTTAGGATGGTGGTAGGCAGTATTAAATGTTTCTGGTGCCATGATGTGATGAAACACAGCATCAGAGCCTCATGTTAAAATTCCAGAGATTTCAAAATAATTTTGCTTAATTTGAGTTCCTATGGTACTTTATTGTCATGTTTGACCATTAAGATTGATGTACAAACTAACCACAGACAGGATATCAACAGCATCATTATATAGAGTAGACCCTCTGTTTCCTGAAGGCTGAAGGTCAAGTATTTCTCCAAATAATTTTCCTCTTCCTCAGTGTTAGTGTGGTTCTGCTTGAGATTGCAACTGAAGTGTCGAAGTCAAATCAGTAAGCAGAAGCCCAGAGCTGTGCCCAGTTAACTACCTTTGTAGTCAATGAAAGACCTCAAAACTGCGTGCTTTGATCAATGACAATAAACTAGTATTGAAATGTGAGAATACAGACGTATTTTAATCCCAGTGCAAGGCTACTGGTAGAATGCCTCAATATCAAGCATAAAAAAGAACTGGACGTACTGAAACAAGATCACTGGAAGGAAAGGGAAAACATATTACCTGATTTCAGCAGCACTCAGGCACATCTCTAAGCAAAGATTTTCTCCCTAGAAACTAAGTAATTTAAATAAACTCTGGCTCATACTGGCAATGAGTTCTGTTTGAAATTATTAGTATGTATAATTTTTTTGTTGCTCATAGGTAGTATATTATAAGTACTGAAATAGAAGTGTATAGGCATTTCCTTTGCAAACACAAAAGGACCCAGATACATTGCAATAAACTCTGAATATTGTTTAATGTAAAGCACTATACATAAAGTTTTACAATGCTAAATTAAAACCTGTACTTAGCATCTTGCAATTTTATGAAATATAAAATCATTTTTGTCACAGATGATACCAGAGGCCTTGATCCATGATCTTGTATTTCATTTGGTTCAGCAGAGCACCATCTTTGAGGTTAAGCTCTTGCTCATTCTCACTCCCTTGCAAATTTTCCAGGACAGCCCCCCCTAACTCATGTAAATAAATACACTTTGCAGCCCCCTGTGGAGTTAAGTCATTGTGTAGCACTTCAGACTGTAGAGGGGAGGCCCGCCAAGAATTAATCTCTGTGATTACATATATCCCTTGTCCTTTTCTCTGATACCAACTGTGCAGCATACATCCAGAAGAGAGACCTACTTGCATGTAAGCAGGTCTTAAACCGTTCAGATGTTAAGATGATCTGAACTCTGAGATACACTAAATTAAGAGGATAAGGGTGGGGGGGGGGGTGTCCTCACCAAAAAACACCCACAAAGTGGTGATTTGTATTCTGTAATACATTTTTCAGTGTGGCAGGTGAACTTCATAGCACTCGATTTCTCAAGCAACAAAATTAATGAACTTGGCTGATGAAATAATGACTTGTTTTCTCGTGTATCAGTCAAATCAAATGTATGTTTCTACACCATCTCTAAGAAGGTGTAAGTTCTCATTTGAATCTTTTCCCCTGATTAAGGCATTTAAAGAGCTGAACTCGCACTACAGGTTTTGACTTAGAGGGTTCACTAAAGCATGATACATATCCAAGCCTTTCTTCTCATCAACGTTATAGGAATTGAGTATTTCTGAGGCCTCTATCAAATATGGTTGGAATTAGCCTGTGGATTCTAAAGTTACTGGGTCAGAAAAGCGAACAAATAGAGGAATACAGACATGCATGGATGCTGTGACACAGATTTTTTTTTTTCTTTAGGAAACTAGACTAGCAATGTGATGTGCAAGTTTGTTAGTATTTTACACCAGGGGCTTGATTTTACACTGGACAGGTGTTGTGAGTTAACCCTGGTGGCAATTTATTTTGGAACTCCACAACATTCTGTACTTACATGTAATCCATATACAGATGTCCATTTTTTAAAAATGCTGTTTTATCGGAAAGGCCGACTATGTCCCTGTATTTTAAGCTTGGAATTTAGGGCAGAGGGCAGCCCAAGTATCTCTTGAACTTGGTCTGAGGAAGTTTTTTCCAGTCTGCATTTTCTTTGGTACAGACTTAAAGAATTAGAAGAAAAGTCAAGAAACTGGGAGTCCAGACCAGAAGATACACACCTTATAAGCTGTCTGCAAGGCAAATTAAGTGAGAGAGAAGAGATTATCAAGCAGTTGGTGGTAAGATTTCCTTTTATAGGTACATATGTATTTTGGAATCTGTTGCAAGACTCTATTCAGTGTTTCATACATTGCTTCAGACTGATTCTTTCTGTTCTGGAATGCTTTGACAAATACATGTTTCCATAACAACTTCCAACAAATGGATGTCCCTGTACACATAACTTCTCTTTCCTCTCAGGAAGGAAGAAAATTTCAGCATTCACTTTTAGCCAACACTGAATCTTACAGGAATCGATCATTTTCTTTCAACCCTAATACAGGATGCTTGACTCCTTCCATGAAGGTAAGATGGGCAATGCAATTAAAATTGCAAGTCATTATGTTTTATTATTTGAATCATAGATGATCAGGACAATAAAGGTCCTATTAATTTTTTTATGGTAATGTTATTTGGTAGAATTCTTTCCAGTAAGCCAACCTACAGTCAGGTGCTGAGTATAACATAAGTTCAGTAGAAGTATATATGCACATAGATACAGGTGTTTAAGCAAATACAAACTACTAGAACTCCGAAGACATCAGTCTTCCACTGGGATAAGCACAGCTATTTGGGATATTGCATGCATCAAGGAAAATTATGAATTGTGCTGTGGCTTCTTAGGATTTGCCCTTTGTCATTCCAGCCCATCTGTATGATACCGTCTATAAATATTCATCGAAAGAAGGGAGGTCAGGTTGGTGGAAAGCACCTAACTGAGCCCTGCAAAGCTATCAGCTTTGAGGTATCTAAAACCTCAAGGTCAAATACACAAGTTGTTTTAATTGGACTACCTAATTGGATCCTCACAGCATGCCCTGAAAATTTACGCCTATAGAAAAAGATGAGAATCTTCATTTTTGGGTGCTCCTCACAAGATATCTATGCATGAGGTATTTTTGAGGTTTTATAGCATACAGTGTAAAAAAAAAAAATGCATGTGTAATGAAGTTTTCTGTTACAATAAAAAGCAGCAGAAGAAAACGGTTGAGGTGCCCAGTCGTGTTGTCAGTGTGCCGAATTTAGCTTCCTACGCAAAGAGCTTTTTGAGCTGTGACTTGAAATCAAAAAGAAGTGCTCCTCAAATAACAAAATCTACAAGCTTAGACCGGAGTCCTGGCTGCCTCAGGGTGGGCTCTCCATCAGCACAGTCCTCAGACAGCATTGCTGCCACAAGGTATTTATCCATTTTGCAGTGGCCTGTAAGATGATAAATGAATTGGTATTCAGAATCTTGTAGGCAATTCAAACACGTTAGACATTTGGAAATAAACACTGACATAAAGTTCCTGTTGTGCAGTGAACTCCATGTGTTCAATTCTCTGCAGATGGACCCAGAACTTCACTGCAGAAGTAGGCTACAATCACTGCCCAGCAAAGCTTACGATTGCAACCCCTCCTGGTACAAAAAAAAAAAAAAAAAAAAAAAAAAAGAGGGGAGTTGCAAGTATTTAACTAAGAATGTAGTTAATAGTGGATGCGGCTCTTTAAAGCTTTGGGCACGTATCAGTGGTTCTATTAAGGATGTGTTTTCCTTCTTCCTTTTGTTTCCTCACTTTACACTTGGTAGATGTAGATGGCATATTTTTATTTTAGGAGATACTTGAATGCATCTAGGCTAATCATTTGGCAAAGGGTTTAGAGACTTAAAAATTGATTAGCAGATACTTAACTAAAAACTTCTTGGTTTGATAGTTTTTCTCTGAAAAGCTTGAATTTTTCTTCAAATTTATAAGTTATCATTTAAACAATGTTTAGTGTTTTATAAATATGATTGAACTATCTCTTCAAGAAATAGTTAAAAATTTATGTAGTTAAAATTATAGCTATAAATATTTAAAAAAAACACCATACTTCAGGACAAAAGCCAGCCTTCTCACCAATCTCCTAGTGGAGATTAGTTATCCTGTAAATTGTGTGCTAGAGAGTTCTTTCCTTGAAGGCAGATGGTGCAGACTGCTGCCAAAGACGATAACCCGGGACATGGGCATGGATCCAGTTTGGCAATTCCTACGTCTTAAAGATAAAAGCATTCTGTGTCGTGCCAGATGACTGGCAAGGCAAATCAGATTTGTATTTTAAAGGGAACGTACAGGGAGACTAAGGGTAGTCTGGCTGCTACTTGCTTACTTTTTAAAATCAATCAATCCTAAGTGAAGTCGTATTTGCTACTATAAGCTAACCAAAATTAATTTAAATGTTAAAAAAGTCTCCTGAATTCTGAAAAATCAGGGACTATGTAATAGGATTGATTATAAAAGCCAGTTAATGTTCAGATAAATCTTTCCGTTCCAAATGAAATCCAACATTTTTAAGGCATAAATTGTATTTCATATTTTTAAGAGTGAATTGCAGCTGCCATTTTCTCATTTTCAAGACTTCATATTCTGGAAGCATCCTTTTTTTTTTATTTTTTGAGGTGTCAACAATTATTTTCAAACATTCCTCCATGGCTGTTTAGCTCTCCTTCATGCTTTCCTTTGTGTTACTACCAATGCTGTTAGCCCAGCTACCTGGCTAGCGCAGATCCCACTAGAAATTGTAGTTGGCACCTTTTGGCCTCATCCAGTTCATGTGAGCACAGATCCATCCATTCACAGGATCGTGAGTTTTTCCAGGAAAAAAGTATTAACTATTCTTAAGATTGTTAAGTAATTAAGTAAGCGATGCTAATGCTTATTTGTTTGCACAGGACACATGGCAATGAACCACCACAAACCAAAGATGACCAAACCCAAGACCCTCAGCATCAAGAGTGGTTTACTAAATATTTTTCATTTTAAAGCAAACTGTTTCAATACTTCTCAGAATTACTACAAAAGCTATTCCTGTTTTCTTTTAGGGAATGATAATCCAGTATGATCTAGGAAAAAAAAAAAAAGATGTAATTTCCAAGTAAATAATTAAGAACAACTGTACTCTCTTATATCTAGTTACTATGGAGTTATAGGCATGGATTTCAGAAAAATGCATTTTTTTAACAACCTCTGTAAAAAATGGAGAAAAAGCAAAGTTCCGTTATGCGAAGAGACTTTTTAATCAAGAGACTACCACTCCACAATTACATGAAATATGCAATTTGGTCTCTGATACGTCCTGTCAATCTGGCTCCAGGTGAAAAAAGATCTTACTTCTGTAGGTGATTTCTGTAGGTTTATACATTTGCTTCGACAGCTGTTTAAAATAATTCCTGCATATAGTAATGTAATTTTTAAAGTTTTTAATAGGTTTTTGTTAAACTTATTTTAAGCTGTACAGCATGTGGTATACCTCCAAGAATAGCATGTTTATAGCAGGCTGGTTTAGAAACTTTCTGGTTTGTTTAATCAACTGTTTTGTATAGTCAGCATTGCAATATAATATTCCTGTTCTACTTCAATACATGTAACAATCAGCCTGATAAATTAGATTAATATGTAAGTATGAACATTAAAATTTGCTTGTAAATAATCCATTTCCATGTTTTGCAAAATAGTGCTATGTTATGCTCAAGTGTGAGTCAGATACAGAGTTCCAGATTTATGGGAACAGCATACTTGTACATTTAATCTCAATATTGTTCCTATGCCTACCAAAACACGAAGTGGGCGAATGACTGCATTTATCAGATCACGCTAGCGAACTCATTACTGGGAGGAAAAACACCCATGAAGAAATTAACCCTCAGCAATCAACAAATGTGAAAGGCAGGAGCTCGTGCAACCAGCAGCCTAGCATTTAAGATAGAGTAGTTCATCTTCAACTACTGCATGATTTGAATCCCCACTTAATTTCAACCAGCAGGGCCCAGCTACGTAACAAATTTCACGTGCGCAGAGGCATAGCTCCAGCTTAACCTCTTCTTGTATCAAACAGCCAGCAAGAACTGTACCAACCGCTGCGAGCACTTAGCACAAAACAGCCACTGCACCTCACCCGTGGTAAAAAGGTGGCAGAAAGGGCAGAATGCTTCTACAGGCCAATAGTTTCATCTCAGCTGTTCAGTATTTTTTCCACGATGAACTGCTTGGTTTGGGAGGAGACTTTGGCATCGGATTTGGCAAAAAGACACTTGTTACACACGCAGTCAGGAAGGGGATAAAATGGTGTACAGTGACACTGAGGAGTGCCTTAGTACCTGTGAGAATATCCAAAACGTATAGGGCTGAGTTTTTCATTAGTTTTCACCCACTCTGCCCCAAAATACTTTTAAAGCACACTAGGAAGTTCAATACACAATTACCAATTCTAATTTCTGGGGTTACAATATTCTAATTAATTCTGTCCCCAAAATGGTGTCCCTAGAAAGTGGCTTTCCTGGCTATTCAGATGAATTAAGTTTGTGGCCTAGTAATATAGAGAAAGAATTCCTTTGCTATTTCTACCTCCAAAATTTTTCTTTGGCTACATTTAGATTACTAAATGGTGCAGCCCAGTAGGAGCTAATTCTTTAAGCTGGACAGTGCTGATGACCCAACGTCCACAATGAGTGGTCTTTATTTTGGGGGTAGGTATTTTGGACCATCTCTACACTAGCCTGACAGACAGAACACCAGTAACATTGGGTCTGCATTACATACACCCCCCAGGGTGTATGAAACTGCAAAATTACATACACCCTCAAGGGTGTATGTAATTTTGCAGTTTCATTTCATCCTATAAAGATCAAATTTGGATATCCCTAGAGCCCTTCATGAGGTGAGCGGAAGTCCTGTGGAGATGGACAGTTCACTTAAAAAACCTGACCTAGATAGAGACAATTCTAAGGGTGCTTCTGCAGTGGTGCTCATGGGTAATTACTGGATCACAAAATATTTAAATCTTCCAGTAAAAGCAAACACTAATCTTTGCAAGTGTTTTCATCGTACCAGCAAAGGTATAGTTAGGGGAGAGGTAGGGCCACCCTTTCTAGAAGAAACAACTCGCATTCTGGAAAATACACTGTTACCGAAGTCATCCTGAATAGCATCTCTGCGTATTTTCCACTGAAATATAAAACCAATCTGTATTTAAAAAAAAAAAAAAAAATTTATTTTGCTTAATTGTCTTAACTATTTATATTTGTAGTACAAATTACATTATACAAAAAGCGTACGAAGTAAAAAGAACACTGCTGCTTTGCGTTGTTGAAAATATTCAGATATGTAAAGCCAGAGATCACGTTTGCTTCATTGGAGCAGGAATATTAGCAGATGCCTGTTCTAGGTAAGCTAATGGACCTTGAGGCATTTCTGCAGGCTTTTTGTGCTGTACACTGATATCTTCCAGGACTTGTTGCCAGTGTCGCAGTTTACCCAAATGCTTCTGAATTAATGCTTCTTTTCTCTGCAATTCATTTCTTAATTCTGAAACATCCTATGGATGAAAAAATGTGTATTAGTAAAGAGACAGTATTCAAATGAATAACCACCTCACATAAAGAGCATGTTAATTTCTTTAGCTTGAGTTTTCAAGCCGATCTTATAGGGATTCTAATAATGGAAAAGTGTCTAATGGAACAGAGGGAAAGCACTGTGAACGCACTAGTTCTGTTCCCCTAGGTCACCTATTTCAGAGATCATTACTTCCAGCAAAATTTAACTAACTAGTTTTTTCTTCCAATGAAACTATCATCTGCATCTGTGTTCCAATACTCCACAGAGCAGCAGGCATCCAGCTTCTACAGATTCACGGTGAGATAGCTTTGTTAAGTTCTACCAACCGAAGATACAGCATCATGTTCAGAAACCCAAAATTAACATGAATTAGGTGATTAACTGTACTGGTACACAGCTTATCTGATCGAGCACAACACAGGTCTCCTGGTTACCACGGCAACAGGTAAATTACTTTAAACATACCTCTTTAATTACTTGCTCTGGTTTCTGGACTGATAGCTGCAGTCGTTTTTGTAGAAAAAAGCATTCAGTTTGTCTGGCAACATCCAGAAACTTCTGGATGCACTGATCAACACCTAAATATAAAATAACAACACAGAGGTTCCAAAAAAGAAGTTATCATCAGGCTGATACTGGTAGTTGTCTGCATGCTATTAAAAACACTTTTCACCAGTACTTTCTAGAAAGCAAATCTTCAGATTTACTAAAATTACGTATTTATAAAACCAGGTTTTGCATTAATTTTGCATAAAACATTGCTTTGCAGACTTTCAGAATGTCTTTTAAAAGGTGCGAGACAACAACTCTTTTTTTCCCCAAGTTTTATTACACATTTGACAATGACAAAGAGTGATAAAATACTTTGTGGAACTTTGTTGAATAAAGAAGACATTTCACTGCACGCCCAAGCAACAAGCTTAATGGAAGATTCTAAAATATGGGCATATTTAGGACAATATTCTGCCTTCACGTATTACGCACTACTGTTTTGATAACAAAAGCTGTCCCATTCCAGCATATGAACGTGACCCAGTATCCAGAAAGGAGTTTTCAAAAACAGGGCTTGAGAGTCAGGATTTGGAAAGTTTTCAGGGAAAAAGTACACTTCTTAACAGTCGTCAAGAGCCATTTTTTAACTTGCTGTTTATATCCTTATTAATTATGCCTCCCACAGAGATGCCTGACACACCAGCCTTAAATCATTGCTGCTAAGCAATCTAGGCTTCCCTTTCCCACCTTTTATTATTGCTCCATATAGCTTCGTAATACATCACATTAGCTTCCCAGTTTTTGAACCACATATTTAATTGCACATTAATAACCCCAGGAGCCGGCTGGCACTCGGACCTTTCCACAAGAGCCCGATCGTTCCCGGGTGGGTATTTTTCCGTGCGAGCCTCCCACTGCAGAACTTCATAGGAAGGTTTTAGGGGACGTCGGCCGTAGATCGCCAACCCCGGCCGTCCCCTCACTACTTCAGGCCCGCAGGATAAAGCCGGTCCGCACCCAGGGCTCCTGCGAGGCCCGGCCCGGCCGAGCCGCCGCACCCCGACAGGGCCGGGCACCGCGGCGACGCCCCCCTCCAGCCCCGGGGCCTCACCGGTGCGGATCTCCTCCTGGTCCGTGCCGTTCACGTAGTCCTGGCTCACCAGCGAGGCGAAGCAGGCCTGTCAGAGAGGGAAGCGCGGGGGTGAGAGGGCGGCGGGGGGGGCCAGCACCGTGAGGGCAGCGCCCGCCCGCCCGCCCGCGGCCTCCCCCAGCCCGTCCCGCACACCTCGAAGGAGGCTTCCAGCTCGT
>VYZM01022040.1:485758-517786 GCA_013398915.1 Dromas ardeola | reverse complement strand
CGTTACCTCCGCCCGTCAGCCGTTAATGCCACCAGGGGCCGGCCGCGGTTGCCGGGTATCGCCCCCCGCGACAAACGGTGAAGAGGCAGAGGAAGCAAAGCCATCCTGCCCAGCGCGACCCTCCTCCTCCTCCAGCCCTCCCGCGGCCCTGGCCGGGGTAAACACCAGCTCGGCCCCGATTGTTACACACACCAACGCTTAACCCCCTCCCCCAAAAAAACAAACCAAAACCACCCTTTGGGTCTGGATCCCACAAATTCCCAGGAAAACCTCACCCCACGTTGTGAAAGTTTAGTTTGTTTGACGTTTGAACTGATTCTGGGAATGCTGTCCCTGCTGGGAGCCTGCAGCCTCACAGCCGTGAAGGGGGAGCAGCAGGACGACAGACTTCATGGGAGATGGTGGTGGACTCCCCCCAAAAAACCTACCAGGCAATTACTTGCATTCGTGAGTTTTTGTAAAACAGTTAACAAGATACACTCTTGTTGGCACTCCTTTAAGACTCACTACATAAATTGGTGCTGAAGCCATGCTATTCCCACTAAGTGCAACAGCCTGTAAAATCTGATTGTGCGGTTTTAGGTTTTTTAAGGAAAAATGTTAGAATGGCATTTTTAGAAACAGATTTGCAGAGTTACCTTTCACCCCACCTACGATTCACCCAAAACCAAGGCACAGCTATAATCTCCATCTATTGTTAATTCTCTATCAATCAAATTAACACACTCAAATAGGAGATTTATTGTTTGCAATAATTATGCTTACTTTACATATAAAATAGGAGTTCAGATACTTTCCATCATAATGTTTTGGTACGAAATATCTCAATAGTTCAAACAGATTATTTTTTATTTTAAACTGCTTAATAGGGGATGACAAGTCTCAAAGGTGAGATATTCTTACCCACATAATGATTTATAAAATGCATGGGTAGTTCATTGCCATAGTGAAAATATGCTTGGGGCATTCATTTATGAATAATACTTTTTAAGATTTTTTTCTTAAGGCAGAGTGGATGATTTTAGAGGAGGTATTTTATTTGGTACTGGGAGCGTCTTGACTTAATCGAGCCGCAAACTCTACTAGCGTTCTCGTAGGCCGGCCTGCCATGCCTTTTCGAAGATAGGGCACCTCATCTTTATTCAACATCACACCAGCTATATCTAAATGAGCCCAGTGAGAGGCAGTGACAAACTCCTTCAGGAATGCAGCAGCTGTGCATGCTCCTCCAGCTCTGTGGGAAGCAAAAAAATTGTATTGTTTCTAAAGCAACACCAACAGCACAAACATTAAACGAATACACTGAAAGAAAGGGACACATGGAGGATATTGTTACATCTTACCTGCTGTACTTTCCAATGTTACTCAGATCTGCAAGTGGACAGTCTGTTACTTGTTTTGTGTAATGTTCAAAAAGAGGCATTCTCCAAACTCTGTCTCCTGTCAAAATGCTAGCCTGAAACAGAAAGTGATAGTTTGGGTTTGTTTTTTTTTTAAACTGCATTTATAAGCCCCAGTATCATGCATGCTTATTTTTGTTTAGCTTTGGTTAATCTAAAAATCTTCAGCCCAATAAAATATTAGGTATTTAGAAATACACTGCAAAACAAAACAGTGAAACCTACTTTTTAGGTACTTTACTGTTAATCAAGAGGCAAAAATCTAAAAAGACTGCTTTTTCCCCTCCCCCCAGTCTTTTTTTTCCCTGACAAGACAAATCCTTCCCTTCAGACTTCCTGTAACCGTCACACTTCAGCCACTCACAAGGTCTCTCTGTATTTGTACCAGTGTTGTTAATCACGATCAATTATATTTTTAACGTGAACTAATTACTGTCAGTCCAGAGCTTATGCATATACAGTGTTATCAGAAGATGCAGATCCTTGAGAGGATGTGCATGCTGTTTGCCGAATGATACTAAACCTAAAGAGCTAGTAATTAAGTCAAAATTAATTATTTTCAATTAAATACAGTACTCACACAATTCCTACGAGATTTCAAAATGTAATAATATAAACTTTTAGATTTGCATAAACTTTCATTAATGCACTAACTTTTCAATAACAACAGCTATTACTGAATTATTATTATGATTTAATAATAATGCAGATGGCCTACCTCATAAAGGTGACTCCAAAGCCAAGATGAGTTTGTGAACACTCCAGTGGCAGCAGACCCCAGTGCAACATCCATAGCACCTACAGAAACACACCTTCGAGGTTACACAACGAAGGCAAAGTTGGACCTTTGCATCCTCACAGAACTTTCCATTTTTATTTCCCGCTATCAGTAATTTCTAAAAAGTCTGCAAAACCTAAAGATTTTAATACACTTGCATTTTTAAACTTTTAAACATTAAAACAGTTATATAGTCTAATAGGACAGTAACGTATTCAGCAACAGCAGTGTCTTCTGAAAAAAAAAAAGCTCTAAATTTTACTGTTTCCATATAGAAAATAAGGGGGTGGACTTTTTCCAGTTTATAGACCTCAACAATTTTCAAGCTGATACTTTCCCTTTTGTGAATTTCACTTGCGTAGATTTTTGCACAGCATACGTGAATTTACTTTAAATGGAAATAATCCTTATCAAAATACTAAACCATGCCTAAACCAGAGGGATTTCATACATATTTATTTATTTGATACCACAGAACTGCCTCTCTAATGCCAACACTCAATCTTCAGTGAGATTAAAAAAAAGAAGCAAAAAAGTAGTTCAACAAAATGATACGTCAAATAAATTTCTACAGGAGCTCTTCTTTCTGCTTGGTGCCCAAGGATGCCAAACACAGAATAATCTATAGTGGGAGTAAACTCCTCCTTCTATCATGCACTTTATATGACAATACTTTTATACAAGGCAACAATCTTAAAATCGGCTTCTGTCTACTGAATTTTTCCACAGCGTTTGAATGGGTAAAACTGATGGAACATAATTTAAAACGTTAGTAGAGAATATATAGAAAGATAATTATTTTGCTTAGCATATTCATAAGCAACACAGTGGACTGCTGTCTGAACTACTCCTCCATGTTTGCTCTCATTTCAACTACAGTCACTTCACCCATGACAGCTTGTTACTGCAGTTCATGAGATGCATACACAATGCTGGTTTAAATTTAAAATTATAACCTTATTCATATACAACTCTAGAGATGAAACAATTGTAGCACATTCTATTATGCCTCAAAGTATGTGAACTACATATAAAAGATACTTCTGTCAACCAAATTCTTGTGAAGATGGTAATGACTCTCCTACTCTATTGTCTAGAATCATGGAGACCTGAGCTAACTCACGTAATGGAAGAACTGGTGCTGGCTCAGTCAGAGCTCAGGCACTCAGGAAGCCACTCACAAAGAACCTATTTTGGCTCCAGCATGGCTAGTGCCATATGGAGCTGGCAGGATTTTTCCACAACCACGCCAGCATCTCTGCATCACGCAGCCCCAGGAGCTGGGAGGGCTTAGCTCTGAAATGGAAGCACTGGAAAACGTTGTGCATAAATATCCAAGTCTGTTTAGGTTTTCCCGCTTTTCTTAGTTCCAGCTTGTCTGGGCTGGCCCAACTTCATCTACATTGCTGAGAGCGTACCCTGCATGACAACACCCTCCCCAGTCCTAGAGACACGGTGCAGCTGTACAAGTTGTTAGAGCACAAACTGTGCTAGCTGTTGTCCTACAACATGCAAAACCATCTTGGTTGCTTTCGAATTCAGGTTGGCTTCATATACATAGTGCAACTAATCCACAGCCCAATTAATGACAGTAACAAAGAATTGACTTGCAAAATGAGCACGGAAATTGCTTACCTGTTAATGTTGCAGCATTCACAATAGCCCTTGCGTTAAAGTTGTGGGCATAACAGAGAGCATCAGCTAACAGCAGTCTTCCTTCTGCATCTGTGTTATCTACCTTCAGGTGCAAAATTAGAAAAAACAGATTAACTACTGAAAACATCCCTTTCACTGACTTACTTCTTACATTTATCTCAAATTAGGAAGAAATTCTTTACTGTGAGGGTGGTGAGGCACTGGAACAGGTTGCTCAAAGAAGTTGTGGATGCCCCATCCCTGGAAGTGTTCACGGCCAGGCTGGATGGGGCTTTGAGCAGCCTGGTCTAGTGGGAGGTGTCCCTGCCCATGGCAGGGGGGTTGGAACTAGATGACCTTTAAGGTCGCTTCGAACCTAAACCATTCTATGATTCTATGAAATAGCTGTCAGTTTGTGAATGCACTGTCACAGGCTCTAAGAACTTTAGGTGATCAAAATTTTCCCATTTTGATTAGGTAATCAAAATGTACCCATTATTATTATTATTAGAAAAAAAAAGAAAAAAGGTAGTATTGATATAGTTATGTTTTTAAAATAAAAGCATATCTGTAGCTGAGGTCAAGTCATCTTTCATCACTGCAGCCTGCTCTGCGTGCTGGTCCTCTGTGCTGCTGGCTCCTCAGAAGAGCCTGGAGGCTGCAGAAGTGCCCCAGTGGAGTGCAGGGGGCTGGTTACCATTCCCACCAAAGCCCCAGGAATCCCAGGGGCTGCTTCTGCGCAGCACAGAGATCTGGCCTATGGAAACTGCAAAGAAGGAGAGGGTACTACAAAGAAGCACAGATGGATGCCTGGAAACACAGTTCCTTGTTACACTGCTTTCTCTTTGGATCTTGAAACTTTTTCCCTCTAAAAAAAATGATCAATAGTTCCTTTGCTCCTTTCCCCTTTCAGGGAAAATTCATGATGAATTCTGCAAGATTAATTGCATGATATGCTCTGAGCTACTAGCATTTTCTTGCAAATTCTTCCTTGGTGTGAGAATACGTGCTCAGTCTTTTCCCTGAAAACAGAGGGTGACTGAACTCAGAAAGTTCTGGGAGAAGAACCTCAAGGAACTGGAAGGTTCAGCAAGTCAAAGATGGCAGATCCACAGAAATCCAAAGCAAAATATTAAGCCATCTACTTCTGCAGGAAATCATTGGCCTACAGCACAATGACTTTCAATACCATTTAATCTATTAGATGAATATGGGACAGTTTGGATTAAGTATGAAATACATATTTTGGGTAATGAGTTGGCAAGCTCCTTTGAACCAACAGACCCTATGACTCAGAGTTCTGACTGTACAGAGCAGCTTGGCAGGGTAAAGACCTTGGTTATGTCAGGAGGAAAGTAATACTCTTATGTTTTACTCCAGACACCAAGGAGTTGTCCTGAAGGGTCTGCTGAATTAGTATGTTATTCATTCTGAGAACCTATATTTATGAGCATTGTAACAACCTCTTGTGCTAAACCAAGATTTTCCAGCATATTCAATAAATGACCATACTTTTCAGCTTTTCATAGCAATTTATAAAACACGTCTAATCTCTTCAATCTATATTTATATGTGAAAGAATCCTATGATAGCAATTTCTAATTAATAACATGCTGCTTATAGTTTTAAAAACAGTACATTTGAACTGCTTATCTTTTTAAAGGGTCTTTTCAAACACATACTCTTGACTGCAGTCATATAACTTGAATTGATTAAACCAATTCACTGAAAATATTCAAAATTCAAGTTTCATATGCATACCTGTATTGTTTTTCCATTCTTGGCTCTAACTACATCCCCAGGCTTGTTTGCCTTACCACTGGGCATATTTTCACAGAGGGGTGCCAAACCTCAGAGAGAAAAAGAAAAGTGCATTACTAGTTTCTTTCTCAGAGAAGATGTAGGAAAAAAAAAAAAACACTTAGAAGAACCCAAGCACCTCCTAAAGTACTATTCTCATCTTGAATTTACGCTCAAAATCCAAATTTTCCTGGTTACTGCAAGACACACGGTCCAGTTTTCAATCAGGGAGATTCCTCTGCATGTTGCACCATCACATTCTCTCACCTACACCATTTTACCACTAGAATTTACTTCTACTTTATGCCCAGACAAGCAAGATCAGAGGAGCAACAAATATTTTACGTCTTCCATATATGAGTAAGTCACATGAAAAGGGATTTCTTTCTGAAATTAAAAACTTCTCAAATTAACGCTCTGAGCCATTCAAGTTCTGCGCACTGTAAATAAACATTGTGTAATGCCGAGGGGTCCAAGGACTCGCCATAGAACTCCAACCATAAGCCAAGCAAATAGAGGTGAGCAAAAAAGAGGGTCAGCGTCAAAACTCCAACTATGAATGGGATAATGGGATGAAAGGCACCCCACCATTCCTAGGAAAAACCTGTTCCTGGCACAAAGAATAAGCGAATTGTGGGCCACGACTTTTCAGTGGAATTATGTACACAGACTTTGCTCCACTGATTTAGCCTTTCCCACTGCATACTTGTGAGGAATGTCGTGAGGATGTGTTTCGCTGCCCTCTACTGGTTGAAGCATAAAAGTGACTAAAATACTAGTTTCCTGAAAGGCAAGGTTCTGAAACATAAAACTTATCTTAGAATGGATTACATGTCATCAGCAACTCGTTTTGTCACGGGTTCTGAATCAGCTCATTTAATTTTAGCTGTGCAACATTTTTGCAGAAAAATATAAGCATTTCTCATACTTAAAAATAGTGTCGGTACACTGGGGTTTTTTCGTTTGTTTTAGATTTCTGCTGAGATATTCACCTAAGGAAACAAAAGCTGATCCCTCTTCCTGTTCAGCTGCGGCAAACACTCATGGAGTGTAGCTCAGATAACTCCTTCTCATTTTTAACTGCTTTTACAGACATCCACATTCCTGAAGGATCAGAACTTCTGAAAAAATTGTCGAAAATAAGTTTATTGACAATCATTTCTCACCTAAGATCTAAAAATCATACCTTCAAAATTTTAATTCAGTGTTGAAATATTTTATTCAAGCAAAGCAAATAGTTTTTGATAAGCAAGTAAAAATGGAAGAGAAGCTGAGACAAGTAAGTCTGCAAGAGTCCACAGCCTTTCTCTAAGATGGTTACCAGTGCTGATACTAGAAAATGACTTTGGCAAAAAGAAATCCTGTAAAATTAAGATTTTTGAATTCTTACACAAACATACTTACCAATTATGTTAAGAGGCAGATTTAAAGCTGCCGCTGTCACAATGGCTGAACAGATAGTTGCTGCCCCTCCCATATCTGCTCTCATCGCATCCATACCCGATGATGGCTTCAGTGAAATGCCACCACTGGAATAAAGAGTACAAGTATCATCCAACATGTAGGAGTTTGAAGTTGCATACATTGAAAATATTCTGTCCATCAGTATGTTTTAACACAAAGTATTAGGAAATGTGTTTTCAAATATTCTTGCAACACGGTAACAGGCATACTGAAAGCAAGGTATTTGGGTTTTCCTTTCAGATAAAAGATATCCCTGAATTATTTCCTCATAATTAGGATGGATAAAAGTCCAGGTAATTTGCAGCCGACTAACCCAATGGTCTTCATAATAGCAAAAGAGCACAAAACAAGAACAAAATAGTACACTTGGTAAAATCAGCACATGGAAGGGGAACAAACTGATAAATTATTCTGTAGTTGTGTGATATGAAAAGCAGTTAGGAGGAACTACTGCAAAGAATGAACTATTTTCTCTTTCTTAAGCACGATCTAGATGTCCAGTGACAGACTGCAATTCAAAACATGTAAATTCTTCAGAGATTTGCTCAGGCCAGAAAAAAAAAAAAAATAGCAAGTTCTTTGTTTTTTTTCCTCCCCTGAATTTCCATTTTTGCCTTACAAAACAAGGGCATATCAATTCCTACTTTGTCCAACCACTCAAGCTTGTCTTCTCCCCAGAAAACGCAGCACAGTCTACTACGTAGGGCAAGTTCACTGGAATGGCATTGAAAGACATGCTGAGCAAAGAAAAAGCATCTTCCCATTGAACGTGAATAGAAGGAAGGCATTTTCCCCCCTTTAGTCATTAAAATATTAGCATACGTACCTGTCAAATGTAACTCCTTTTCCTACAAATACCAATGGGGAGTCATTTGTATTAGCACCACCTAAATAGTGAATCTCCAGAAAGACGGGAGGTTCAGCTGAACCCTTAGCTACACTCAGGAATGCTCCCATCTGTTGTGTTGTTATCCAAGACTCCGGTCTGAAATAGAAATATATATTGTATTTTTTTTGGTAATTGGACGCTTTGACTAAGGTGATTCGTTTTGTTTGTTTGTTTAGAAATCCCAATTCTTGAAGGTTTGTACACAAACTATGAATTCCACCTTAGTTATTTTGGAAACCGTCATTTAAATCCAACCATTATTACTTTTTTTTTGTGAAACAGAAAAATAGGGCCTCAGAGCTGCTGCTCAGATTTTGTTTTGCCTTGTTTAAAAAAAAAAAAAAACAAACAAAAACCAACCAAACAAACAAAAACAAGCCCACCAAACAACAACACTTTCTGCATAAGAAACATTAAACTTTCACTTGCCCATCAGGCTACAGTCTCTGAAGGCACATAGAGTAACAGTATTGCAGCAGGTTACAGTTTAGCTTTCTGCTATCAAGATGGTTAACTATGAGCAAAGTTGATTTCCCTCAATCCTTTGCTTTTCAACTAAACAGCCTCCAACACTTGCACAACCAGTTAGCCCATTTCCACTGAAGTGCAGTAACTAGAAACCCCGAGGCTAGAAGCATTAGCTGTGCAAATTCAACTGCAAGGGCTTTTACAACTCCATCTCAATATTTTTAAAAGCTAAAAAAAGCCCCAACAATAACAGCAGTAAATGGGCGATGTTTAATTACCACACCCAAACAAAAAAGCAAAAGCATGTATAAAATCCACTTGTGAAAAAAACCAAAATGTATTAGAAAAAAGGTACCCAGTATTTGCCCTCTATTCACTGAGTCTTCATCAGGCTTCCTCTTTCACAACACATGTGTCAATTAAGCAGTAATTGCCTGCATGACTCATTGACAGTTAACCATTTTACTGTGTCACAGTATCTTGCTTACTCTGCAAAACAGAAGCTCACCTTCTAACCCTGAGAGTAGCTTGCAGCCTGGGCACCCCTTGTACCTTTGTGCCAAACATTTCCTCTGCTTTTGTCATCTGAAGTGGCAGAGTAAAAATGAGAGCACACTGCAGATTTGAACAGCCCGGAAGGTATCTTACCCTATAGAGGAATCATTTCAGTGGAATTTACCTTATATGGACCTTCACATTGCTGAAACTTCTCAGCTTCTGTTCAATATGTTCGGCAAATTTGATTGGAGTTACATAATTAGCTGGAGCCTCCATAAGATACCGAGCGAGGTTCTGACCTTCAGCGTAGATAACACCTTTTTGCCAGGCTTCACTTTCAGCACTAAACAACACCATACAATAATCAGGATCATAAATATTTGCAAAAGTAAGATGATGTCAGCATCCATCTGTTCTCTCCTGTTTGAAAATGCAGTATCATTAATTGGGGCAATTAAGAATGTCATAGTAATCTTACTACAAGGAATTTAGTATGAAATCCAAGGTGCATCTAGTCTAGTAGCTCATCTCTGGTTCTAGTCACTGCCAAACGCTTCACAGAAAGCTAGAAGATCCTAGAGCAGACAGATGTAAAATCATCTGTCTAATACATTACATCTTGTCCTAATCCTTACTAGTCAGAGATTGGCTTAAATCCTTAAGCACAAGGTTTAATACCCCTTCCAAAATTTGTAATCGCATTAATTATAACAGCCCAGAAAGTTTTTATTTACCATGTAAAGCCTCCAATTCTGTTTTTCACTTTACTGAAATATGATTATGTGATAAGAATGGAATTTGAATCTCTTTTCACAGTGTACTCAAGGCATTTCACTAACGAATGACAGAGCAAACATTCAAAGAGCTGCCTGCATAGGGAATGGAGATGTCTCTCTGGTTACTTTGCAACAGTACCAGTACAAAACCTTTCATTTTACTGAGACAGAACTGAAAGTCTTATGTACTTTAGAAGATATCACAAAGCAGGGCATTAAGCTGGATTCTGCCTCTCAGAAAAGCAACGTAGTGAAGAAAGAACCCAGGAGGAATATAGATACATTGCCTGGATATGAAGGGATGCCAATTATGAAGAAAAATCTCAGCTGACACTGAACTGGCAAGAAGTGGGAAAGGCAACAAGAGGACTTCAATGGGTACATCATCAGCAAAGGGAAAGTCAGGAATAATGCTGTACCCTGGCCAATCGGGCAGGCAATCTAGTGAACGCTGAGAAGACTGACGTTAATGTCTGCTTTGCATCAGTCTTAATAACTATTAAGGTCTGCTTCCAGATTCCCCAGTTCTTTGTGCTTAGTAACAAGAGTCTGGGGAAGAAAGGTACTATCCATGGAAAAGGAAGATAGACTTAGGACCGCTTAAGAAAGCAGGACAGACACAAGTCCTTGGTAGCAGGCAGGATATATCTGAGAGCGCTGAGGGAGCTGGCTGGCAGCATTGCAAGCCTGGTCTCTCAGTTTGAAAGGTCACAGTAACTCTGTGTGGTCCCTGATGACTGGAAAACGACAAATGCCCATCTTTAAGAATGGCAAAGAGGATATAGGGAACTACAAGCCAGTTATCCTAGACTAAATGCCCTAGGAGTTTATGGAGAAAGTAATCTTGAAAGCCATTTCCAGGTACATAAAAGACAAGATGGTCACTGGGAACAGTCAGTATAGATTTTTTGGGGGCAAATCATGCCTGACCAACTTGACTGACTTTTACGATGAGAGGGTGGCACAGGAAATTCCGAGAAGTAGGGGGAGTTAAGAGGGATATCGCTGCTAGACCTATTCTTTCAGTTTTGTGTTTTTCTCACGCACAAGCATGCACACAGTTTTATAAATAGACAAACAGATAAATAAATAGGCAAGCTTTCCTTTTGCCATCACCTTCCATGAAGCTGAGGAGTAACTGCAGGTTTCTTTTTTTGCTTGAGCTCATTATATTCATGCAATCCAAGGACAGCACCTTCTGCAGCTGCTTGAGCATCTCCACAGGGGTCCACTTCAACACAAGGGAGCTCCAGATTCTGGAGCTGTCTACAACCAACTGAAAAACACAGCACAGAACTAGTAGGCCGAGTATTCCACAGAACAGCAAAACTGGTTTCTGAAGTGATCAATATGACATTTCAATGAAAAAATAATTTTAACTCAAGATATCCGAGTTTATATATAAATCAATTAAGAAGATCATGCAGTAGAATAATTAAAAATGCTAATGAACCATATACTGACAAATTTTCACTAAAAATATCACTTGAGGAATTGTAATGATTAAGACATTTCACAAGAATAAAAAGGAAAGTCCACAGTTATTCTGATTCCTTTAAGCTCGCCCTGTATCAAGAAAAGCTTTACCATTCTGGAGTGCTATGGATTACGACTATCTACAAGTATCAGAAATTTACTGTAATTTAGTTTTTTGCTAAGAATATACGACTGCTCTTGTCTGCCAAATGAGTTTATACACACTTTTATAAATAAGCAAAAAATTCTATAAACTCTATTTTGTACCCAAATAATTTAACAGTGTTTTGGCAGCTGGTGAGACAACGCGGGCTAGCACAGCTGTCATACATGCGTGACTGACCTCTAGTCTCAGATTATAGCAGTGAGAACTCTTTTTATTCGTGTTTTATACACACTTAGATGCAGCAGTCATCCTTGATTAAGATAGAGAGGCCTCCTCTGCCTACGGCAGATAACATACTGAATCATACTACTGATGTTGTGAAAGATACCAGTTTATAACACAAATATCTCAGTAACAAACTAAGAGGCAAAAATAAATATATGTGCATACTTAAGTACAGCATGAGCATAAAGTGCCCTCAGGCTTCAAAGTAGTAGTAATTAAACAAGTGCCTTTTCAATATCACACTGTTTAGGAAAGTTATTTGATACAAATAACTGCAGTTACCTGTCTTCAGATTGATTTACATGCCCTGTAACACCTTCTTCACTAAGCAAAAGCTTACATGAATATCACTGACAAGCAAACGCATTTACCAAACCATGCAGTAGGTTCTGCATGTCAAAACAAAATCATATATAGACTCACTCTTCAAAAGTGAAACATGCTGCACCATTGCAAGAGTTTTATAGACAAAATGCTTAAGAAAATTTCAAAACAGTTAACCTGCAACAGCTGCACGAATATTTTCTTTGCCTTCATTCCAGTTTTCTTGGTCATTTACTCCAGCATTCTTCTTACCCAAACCAACTACAACCACACTCGGAAAGTCCTAGATGAAGCCAACACACAAATGGATTCACTTTCCTCATTGTTACAGTCACTGCAGAGAGTTGTTAAAAAGACTTTACTTTACAAATCAAACCAAGCATAGCATAAAATGCATTCAGCACTTTCTCTACATGCACGTCTATATTGCACTCCCAATCATTTGCCACAGGCATGCAACCAGTTGTTCTGTTTTCCCGTTAATAGTTAATTATGTGTATCACAGCAGATAGGGCTTTATGCTCAACACCTAGCAAACTTGATACTTCTGAGGGCAAGTCTAAGAGTCCTTTGAAAGCAGATTCAGTTTTCCAGCTGCAACAAAGGCCAGAACTGAGCTGGAGAAGTATAACTTTTTTTTGGCACAGTTCATGGAAATAGAATCACTTCAAAGGCTGAGCGTGAGCTGAGCTGGCACGATTTGCCAGGTACCAAACCAAAGCTGTACAGAGGTACTCAGCTCCAGAACTCAGGAAAGCAATGTAGCATGGCAGACCAAACGCTTGCCTTGTAAGCTGCAAGTGGAAGGCAAAAAGGAAGAAATAACAAAGATTAAAGGAGCATTTTAAGAATGAAGTCAGATTTGTATAAAACTCAAAGTTATATATGCGAACAGATTTTCTATTGCTCTGAAGAAAAATGAAATTAATCTTGGTCTTTCCCTCCCACCACAAATAGCTGCTCAGTCAGATTCTAGCAGTCAGCTTTCAAACTGATACACCGCAGTGAAGTTTTTTAGTCCACAAGATGCTGAAACTAGTGTTAGCTTTCCAGAAGATCAGTGATTCAAGGTGATCTCATGGAAAATAGGACATGGGGTAATGGCTTCAGACTGAAAGAAGGCAGATTTAGATTCGATACCAGGAAGAAATTCTTTACTGTGAGGGTGGTGAGGCACTGGAACAGGTTGCCCAGGGAAGCTCTGGATGCCCCATCCCTGGAGGTGTTCAAGGCCAGGCTGGATGGGGCTTTGAGCAGCCTGGTCTAGTGGGAGGTGTCCCTGCCCACAGCAGGGGGGGGGGAACTAGATGATCTTTAAGGTCCCTTCCAACCCAAACCATCCTGTGATTCTGTGATCCAAAAAGTATTTTTTTGTTATCATTACTTTACACACTTAGAAGAGTGTGTAAGGGCCAAATTCTACTGCCTTCTCTCGCAGAGATTTGCTACTCATTTCAGAGGACATCCCGTATGCAGAACTGGGATAATGGGACCTTCGGCAGATTCAACTTCCATGAAATTTCTGAGAGCCTTTCTACTGAGTGCAGTGTCACCTGTCTGGGGTCTCCGCACAGGAATTTATACATGGTAAGCAATACTTGCTATAAATTGTTTTCTTTTAAATCATTTAAATGGCCCTAGGGTAAAATCCAGTTACTTACACAGTGACACCTAGTGTCACATTACGTGACTGCGTAGCCTCTAACTACTAGTCCAAAAAGGCATAATCGTGCTGTATTTTCCAGCTCCATGTAAGTATATTAGATGTATTAGGGCTTCTATATATATATATATAAATGCCATTGTATAACAGCACCAAAAGCCTAACTTTAAGCAGATGAATCCCCATCTCATACCTTTGTGATATGTCTGTGCAAACAAAGTCCTGCTTGAAGAACAGCCCCACATCTTGTTTTCAGAGGTTTCAAACACATGACTTTAAAACCTCTGATTAAAGCCTATGATGGGACTACCTTGTGTTAGAACTGTCACATCTGGAAGGTCTTTGCACATATCGGTACACACTCGCACACTCACTCCTCCTGAACACAGAAGGCACAGTGGAAGTCTGATCCAAAAACTGTTGTGCTTCAGCTCATTCAGTAAGCAGTTGTTTTTTGAAGCAGACTTGTTTACATCTTCCCAATTCGCAGCGGAGGGAGTACAGGATTGTGCAAAAGGCCACGCGAACATGAGGAGAGCAGAACAGTGGGTTTCAGTAAGAACCACATCTTTTGTTGAGAGGGATGGGGGAGGAGCGGGGAGGAAAGAGCAAAGCATTTATACAAGCACAGCAGTGAACTCAGCTTAAAATAAGATGTAAAGGCAGACCTGCCAAAGTCCATACCTGATGCAAGCCATGGAACATGCGTGTTTTGCCTTTCTTCAAAGGTGGCCCACATCTAAGACACAAAGAGATTATTTCAATAAAGAAGTCTTTATTGGTGATAATCTTACGGTACTAGGTTCACTCCACAACCACACAGTGCTCCTCAACACTGTACTGGGACGCCTGGCTCCACGCTGACTCAAAGAGCACAGCCCCCAGGAACGTTCTGCATCTGTTTCCCCAGTGCTTGGTTTTCCCACAGGGGTTCCCCTCCAAACTGCTTGGCCCGGTAGAAGCAAACACCAGCCTGAAAAGCAGTATAGAGACAAACACTAATAATGATAAAAAAAATCATTCTTATCGGTGTTTGTAGGTATTTTAATCCATTTCACAAGTTTATCATACACTTACATGGACATAAGTTCCCTCAGCTTTCCAGACACAAGTCTATCAAAAGCATCTCCTGCACTTGTGAACGGGGCAGCACCTTCCTCCTTTTCACTTGAGTAGATTCCCAGAACAAGACCCTAAAAAAGGACGTGCATTAATGTAAGCAACACGAAACTGAGAGACCCATCGGAAAGGCAACAAACACACTGTTCAAACCATGGCTGCTAATGTATATATTCATCACAGCTTATGTATTCACCCAACGTGATGCACAGAGCGGCACTTCAGTAAACCAGGATAAACGACTACAACTACTTTTACGTGTAAAAGAGAGATGAAAAACAGTAAAGTTATCATCATTTTGCCTAACACGTAGACAAAAACTCTTTCCATCTGTAATTTTAAGTACAAGAGAGCTTTTTCCCCCTGCCCTGTCCCCCAAAGGCCGCTCTCCAGCCCGGCGCATCCCGGAAGGAGCGCGGGCAGCCGCAGGTTTGGGAGCTGCTGGCCCTGGGCGGGGGCACACGGGCCCCCGGAGCTGGAGGCCGGGCACGCTCGGCCATGAGTTGCCGAGCCGAGCAGGCGGGAGGGATCGAGGGACGGCCGAGGGACGGCCGAGGGACCCTCCCGCCTCGGTCCACCCCGAGCAAGAGGGACCGCCCCCTCCTCACCTTCCCGCCCGCCCCGCGGCTGTAGCCCCGCGGCGAGGGCCCCTGGGCCGAGCAGCCGCAGGCCCGGGGCAGATGCCGGCTGAGGCGGGGCGCAGCCGCCCTCCAGGGCAGCAGCATGGCGAGCGGGCAGGCGGCGCAGGCAACCCGCCCCCTCATCCGNCGGGTGTTTGGTTGGTGGCCGGCGTGCGGGGCTTTGCGGCGTAAGGATGGGGGGCGAGTCGGTTTCACGGTGGGTTTTTGCCCTCTTGTGGTATGGTCCCGATGAGCGTCCGCGCTGATGCCGAGGATGAGGGAACTTCTCTTGTGGGCATGCACAGAGTCTAAAAGCCCAGTCCTGGTATGCATACAGTGCATTTGATTTTCATAGTGAAGATTAAAATGTAAATGGTTTATGAAAAAAAAAATCAAAGCTTTATTGCAAATGCAAAGACAACAATTTTATATTATTTTCCATATAGGATGGTGGTACAATACCACCATGACTGCTGGAGAGCAGCTCAGTGGAAAGAGACCTGGGAGTCCTGGTGGACAACAGGATGACCATGACCCAGCAATGTGCCCTTGTGGCCAAGAAGGCCAATGGCATCCTGGGGTGCATCAAGAAGAGTGTGGCCAGCAGATCGAGGGAGGTCAACCTCCCCCTCTACTCTGCCTTGGTGAGGCCACACCTCGAGTACTGTGTCCAGTTCTGGGCTCCCCAGCTCAAGAAGGACAGGGAACTGCTGGAGAGGGTGCAGCATAGGGCTACCAAGATGATTAGGGGACTGGAACACCTCTCTTATGAGGAAAGGCTGAGGGAATTGGGTCTGTTTAGTCTGGAAAAGAGACGGCTGAGGGGTGACCTTATTAATGTGTACAAATACTTAAAGGGTGGGTGGCAGGAGGATGGGGCCGGGCTCTTGTCAATAGTGCCCGGCAATAGGACAAGAGGTAATGGGTACAAACTTGAGTGTAGGAAGTTCCATCTCAACATGAGGAGGAACTTCTTTACTTTGAGGGTGGCAGAGCACTGGAACAAGCTGCCCAGAGAGGTGGTTGAGTCTCCATCTCTGGAGACATTCAACACCCGCCTGGATGCGTTCCTGTGTAACCTGCTCTAGGGTGGCCCTGCTCTGGCAGGGGGGTTGGACTAGATGATCTCCAGAGGTCCCTTCCCACCCTATGATTCTATGATTCTATGATTCTATGACTGTCTAGGAAGAGTTGATTAGGTTCTAAGAGGAAGCAATAACAATCCCAGAGTGACATGAAAAAAAAAAAAATAAAGAAAAGAAAATATGGTAAGTGAAAATAAAAGACCAATGAGAATGACTACAGTTATATTTCATCAGGAGAATTCACACCAAAATACTGTGTCATCAGTGTAATGTCAGAAGTAGATTTATGCTTCTCTAGCAAAAACACTGTATGGAAATGTTTGGAGTTTGCTGACATTTATTGTATCATCAGTATGAAGAGCCAGAGTTTCAGTTGCACTTAACACGCACTGGATTTTAATGTAAAGTGAAGTGAGGCATATTTTTTTGTTTGTTTCTTTCTTTCTTTTTTGTTTTCCCCAGAAATGTGAAACATAGATTATAAGTAATTCACCTTTATATGTGAGAATCTGGCACCGTACAACACTATAACAATTAGTTTGCTTTTCCATACATCTGTAACTGAACTTGCACTGTTACATCAGCAGAACATGACGAAGAAGGGTATCTGGGCCTATTTTATGTTGATGGCCTATATGCCAACAGTATATTGCAGTTCCCACCTCACCGCTTTTTCCATTAAGTGGTTCTGAGAGAAATAACACATCTTATTAAGCACAGCGGCACTCAGATACTGAGGGAAATTGCATCCATTTTGATTTATCTTGTAAAATTACATTTTTTAACAATAAATCATAATATTATTTAAAGAATCAAAGCGGTAATTAGTTTTTAGCTTCGTTTATTTTGGAGAGGCTCTTAGATATAATGAATAGTTTCTTCGTTCTTTGAAGAATGGCTCCATAGCTTCTCTACATCCTGCATGGAGCTTCTATATATTCTGCATGTACAAATTAAGCGGTCATTTTCAGGGTATATGAAGTTGCCTTTAATTTTATGGAAAGACAGGATTTGAACCCATAGTCTCTTCAAAGTTCTGGACAGATATTGCTCATAAATGTTCTCATTTGGGATTTCAGATCTTCCGAAGTAAAAAGTACCGCCAGAAAGTCTTCATTTCCGTATGTTTAGCATGCATATGATCAGATACACTATGTGAAGTATAACTAAAATTAAAATGTGTAAATAAAGTAGATCACACTTACATCAAGTTCCACATTTTTTGAAAGTATTTTATGATGTACAAGGGAAAGCTGAAAAGGTCTAAGTGATAGACTTACCTATTGTTAACCTTAAGGTGTGCTTTGTATTTGCACATCTTAACTATATGCGATTGCATTTAATCTTTTTTTCCCCAGACAAAATTTCCCAGGGCAATTATTCTATGCATTGTCCCATCGGTGTGTCTTAGCAGGGCTTAAACTGAGACAACCTGTGCAGCTGAAAGGTTGGTTTAGCCTTGTATCTGTTTTGTTCAGTTTAATTCATGCATGGTAATACATCTGTTCACTCTAAAGTGAACTGAAAATACTGTTTTCTCACAAGTCACGAAACAGTCATTGGCTGATAATGTTATTTGGTCATTCAGCTCACTCAAAAATATCCCACAATAATATTGCATGCATCTGCTGTGAGAAATCTTTTGGACTGTTACTGCAGAGTTTGCTTCGTTGTTGAATAGATTCAAAACAAGAAATTAAAAAGCTGATCAGCCCAGCTATCCCTCTTTAACTTTATACAATGTACTCTTATGGTTCTTTCAGAGCTACTGTGACCTATCTAGGAATCCAGTCCAACAAATCTTTAATCTTGTCCTTACCTAAGTACTCCCACAGCTCTTACTCAATAACTAGTTTTTGGGGGGCATTAAGCAGTTCCTTAGCAGTATGAAAAATGTGTTGTAATACACGCATACTAGTACTACTGAAAAGCATTTCTGAAGCAATCGTTCTATGTGGACAATCCTAAAATCTGCTTCCTTTTCACTTCCTAAAGAGAATTACATTTAATAAAGTCTAAGTTACATGTTACAATAGAATTCTTTCTGTACAACAACTACTTGTAAATTGTATGTTCATAGAACAAATTACAAATGACAAATATTTCGTTTTCTACTTGTGTAATTATACTGCAGTTTAAGGTGCTCTATTTCAGACCACTCAGAATTTTCTGTGATGTGAAGGTGGTGTAACCACAGAGGCCTCTGTGAACGTTTTTCTGGACAGTACTGTGCTGTTACCATCTCGGGCACCTTCATAGACGGGGTTGGTTTGCTGCCTGGAGCTATGGCCCGAGGTAGAGACTGAGGGAAAGCATCAGTTGAATTAGAGGAACAGTGAAGTAAGTCGGTGGTATAAATTCGGAATCACTTTTTCTTCCATCCTGAGTCTCCTTTGTGCCAAAATTGTAACAGTGCTCTAGACTTATCAAAACTTTCCAGACATCTCTTAAATTTTTATGGGACTTTTCAAGAAAAAATGTAGTGCTCCTAAAAAAAAACAGTGGCCAACACTGTCTTGAAGAAGATAGATTATTAGGGCCTATTTCAGAAGCACCCACAAAAATTTTTGCTTCACTCATAATCCTAAACTTGTAGGGCCAAAACAAGAGATGGTACAGGCTACAGTAACAGATACCACTCATTGCATCTGTACATTGAGTTTGGTTAATAGTATTTCCACTGAAACTAAGCCACTGACTGCCAAATGTTTGCTGGTCTTGCTGCATGTGTGCTGAAAAGGACATAAATGATTTTCATTTCTTACCTCACACAGAGCTTACACACACTGCTGAAGCATTTAGTGAACATAGTGATTTGAGTCTGCTGTGTAAATTAAGAGTACTTTGAATAGTTTTACAACAGCATAACTGATTTCATAAGAATACCAAATGAAAGTAGAATTTACTCCATAAAACATCTGTTTTCATTGGCCTTTAGATGAAAACAAAGTAAAAAGAGCATGGAAAATAAGCATTTGGGCCAAAGATATGAAACTCATATGCTTAAGCCAAGTTTTAAGTCCTTATTTAAATATCTAAATAAGTGGCCTAATCAGCAAACATGTTAAATATCAGCTTATTCTACCAACTTTCTTTACCAAGTGTTCTGCACACTTCAGTGATAATACTGAAAATACTTGACCCTTACAATACTATTTTTGTGAAAAAGTCTTTTCAAATAAAAACTAAAGAATGTTTGTATTTCCTGACATGTTCTTAAATCACTTTGAATTAATTTTCTAAAAAAGTTACTATTCTTTTCAAAGAGCTTTTCACAAGAATAAAGTTACACAACCTAGTCGTCTGATGAAGAGTAACTGACTGCAAAATAATTAATTTAGATGATAACTTCTTTCATTCATTCAAAGACATTCTTCAGTTATGTGTAGGTTCTGTTGCTAATAGGTTAGTATGTGTTCACTATAGTAGCCAAATTCTAAAAATGACATGCTTAATGGCATATTATTTTCTCTGAAATATTCATTACCCATGACCCAAGAACTGGTTGAATGCCTATCAAAATTATGGTACTTGCTAACACATTAACTTTCCCATCCATTGCACCATTTTTATTCATTTTAATACTGTTTCATCACACATCGCTTTTACTTGATTTCAGATAGACATTAGTATTGACAGGGTTCTGAAGACAATTAATCTGTGAGATTATTATTTTCCAGGTTTTCTAAAAGCACTATTACTTAGATTCTGTTTACTTTACTTCCAGAAGCTGCAATGAAACCTTCAGCTTGCAGCGAATAATTTTTTCATAGTCTACTAGCATCCCATAAACATTACTCTTCTCACTTTACTTTATGGGTTTGATAATTTCTGTTCTAAAAACATTTCACACATATTTAGCCAGTGCTTCCCCTTAACTTCAGCCTCCCAGATGATGAAGTCTTCTTTTTCAATGCAGTATAACATCATCAGACATATCTCATATGGCCCTCAACATTTTCCAGATAATTCTGTGAAGGTAATTTGCAAATGTCCATTCTTTCTGTTTTGAAGTAACCCTATATCAAAGATTTGTGATACACATATTTTCTTTCTAAACAAAAAAGACACTTAGTTTAGGTGAAAGTGTGTGTTTCCTTAGTTTTCTAAAATAGCTCAAAATGCAAATTTTCTAAAAACCGTGAACAGCATATGTTCACTGCAGATATTGGTCAGTTTTGAGAATAATGATATTTGTAGCATTTGTTTTTCCCACTTTCCCACACATGTCAATTGCTGGTAACGTAGACTGACCTTAAAAAATAACGCAGATTTTCACAAGTGACATCTTTACCCATGTTTATACCAAAATCGTCCATCCAAATCAAAAGCTGAAGAGCCAAGAAGCTGTTTCTATCAAGACGGTTCACTTGACCAAAGTAGTTTTGTGTAGATTTATTAGTACATGATATCTTCTGCTGTAACATTTGCTTCTTCTGTTTTAGTCTTAATTTTAGGGAAATTGATCCCACTAATGGCTATTAGCAGCAAATTTACTGCATGTGTTGTGGCACTTGCCACACAAAGCCAAAAACAGTCTTCAAACCGTTCTTCTAAAATAACAAATTGAAAAATTTCCCGAAAATTGGCAATTCTTTCTGTGAGGTGATGAAGTTTCACAGCAGCCATAAAGCTGGTGACTGCAAGTACAACAAATCCACCTGCAACAAAATGAAAGAAGTATTCACCATTGTTGTCAAAACAAGACAGACAATTTGGTTGTGCTTCAGAAAGGCAACAACAGTGAGCATTGTACTGAGTAGGGATAGATTTAGGCACAGCTTAAACACCTTCAAAATGCTTAGTCTTTATTGTATGGCCAAACATCATTCCAGCGTTTGTAATAAAGTGCTTTTATCGGTGATAAGGAGCCTAAAGACTGGCAATCACAGCTCCTGTAAAAAGTTGGTTAGACACAATAAGCCAAGATGCCACCTGACAGTTCTGTTTTGATAGATGAGAATTCACTGCTAACTTCATTTTATTCACAAGTATTTAAGTCGAGGAGATATTGAGTAAGGCAAGAGAAGGAACTTTTACTTTTAACGTTTTGTACAAATGTGACTAATGAAAAATACTGGTAAATACTTTTACCTGCAAGGAAGTTCCAAAGGCATACTCCTGCTGGACCTTTAATAGCCCGGTAAGGAACTTTTATTGCGTTAAGAATGCAGAATCCAAAACTGACCAGAGAAAAGAAAATGGCCACACAGAGGAACATGATAATCATCACGTGCAGGCCTGTATTCAGCTTTTTCACCATGTGTGGGAAAACTGCCAAGAAAAAAAATCATCTATTCAGTGTGCATTTTTTCTTGACAACAGTAAACATCACACTGTGCTGGGGCTACAAACTTGAATTACACTTTTTAAGACTATTTTTTACAGAGGTGGTCAATTCAGGTAGTTACACAAGGAATCACGGAATTTCAGCGTTGGAAGGGACCTCTAGAGATCATCTAGTCCAACTCCCCTGCTCAAGCAGCATTGCGTAGAGCACATTACTCAGGACTGCATCCAGACGGGGCTTGAAAGTCTCCAGAGAAGAGGACTCCACACCCTCCCTGGGCAGCCTGTCCCAGTGCTCTGCCAGCCTCACCGTAAAGAAGTTTTTCCTCATATTTGATCGGAACTTGCTATGTTCCAGCTTGTGCCCGTTACCCCTCGTCCTGTCACTGGGAACCACTGAAAAGAGCCTGGCTCCATCCTCCTTCAACCCACCCTTTAGATACTTGTCAACAGTAATAAGGTCTCCCCTCAGCCTTCTCTTCTCCAGGCTAAAGAGTCCCAGCTCTCTCAGCCTTTCGTCATAAGGGAGGTGCTCCAGTCCCTCAGTCATCTTTGTTGCCCTGCGCTGGACTCTCTCCAGTAGTTCCCTGTCTCTCTTGAACTGGGGGGCCCAGGAGTGGACACAGTATTCCAATTGTGGGCTCACCAGTGCAGAGTCGAGGGGGTGAATGACCTCCCTTGACCTGCTGGCCACACTCTTCCCTATGCAGCCCAGAATTCCGTTGGCCTTCTTGGTGACAAGGGCACATTGCTTGCTCATGGATAATTTACTGTCTACCAAGACCCCCAGATCCTTTTCTTCAGAACTGCTTTCCAGCAGGTCCACCCCTAACCTATACTGGTGCCTGACATTCTTCCTCCCCAGGTGCAGGACCCTGCACTTGTCCTTGTTGAACCTCATTAGGTTCTTCTCTGCCCAGCTCTCCACCTGTCCAGGTCACGCTGGATGGCAGCACGGCCCTCTGGGGTGTCAGCCACCCCACCCAGTTTGGTATCATCAGCGAACTTGCTGAGGATGCACTCTGTCCCCTCATCCAGATCGTTGATGAATATGTTAAACAATACTGGTCCAAGTATTGACCCCTGGGGGACACCACTGGTTAGAGGCCTCCAACTGGACCCTGCTCCATTAATCACAACCCTCTGAGTCCTGTCACACAGCCAGCTCTCAATCCACCTCACTGTCCCCTCATCTAGTCCACACTTCCTCAGTTTCCTAAGGAGGATGTTCTGAGAGACAGTGTCAAAAGCCCTGCTGAAGTCAGGGTAGATGACATCTGCTGCTCTGCCCTCGCCCAGCCAACCAGTTATAACATCATTGAAGGCTGTAAGATTGGTCAAGCATGATTTACCCTTGGTAAATCTGTGTTAACCACTTCCAATAACTTCCTGCTCCTCAACGTGCTTGGATATGACATCCAGAACGAGTCGCTCCATTACCTTAGTTCCTTACATCTTAGTTCACGATGCTTTTTTTGTCATTACATCAGACAAACCAGGGATATTCTACTACAGGAACAATCCTTCACACAGGGTCTCTGAGGATTCAGGCTTCAGTCCTGTTTTATTTATTTAGTTGTGTTAATGTCTTTATCTCTGCTGTATCATCTGCTGTATTCCTTTCTGTCTCTCTGTCACTTCTGCTCTCCATCCCAAACTCCATTTTTTGAGCTTCCAATTCCTGTCCCATGCTCTTAATCTCATCCCTTTGAAGTCTGATAGTCCCAGTTTCCTTGTCCAGCCCCTTGCTGTCTAAAATAGTATCACATCACACCTTTCTGTGTTTATTTCCTCATGATGTTATTCTTTCTCTCTCTTCCTCTCTTTAATACTGGCTCCAGTGTGATCTACTCTGATTTCATGCTTCCTCATCCCACAGGTTTCCACTTTCAGGTTCCATTCTTGGTTTCTCATTAGTGAGATGCTCTTTCTGCTCTTCTGGGTATCTGGCAGTGTTTTAGTTACATCTGTAGGAAGCTTGTAAAGTATCGCAGTTGGGTGAGCTTTACGTGAAGTGCTCACATGTTTTCCTATAGGCGTGAGCTCTTCCTCAGCAGCCTGTCACTCGCCTGTCTCTAAAGAATGGTAACTTTCTTGGTTTTGTCTTCACAGAGTTACTTCGTTGGAGGGCCAGATTGGCCAGCAGCAGGGAAGTGTGGAGTGCCTGAGTATTCAGTTTAAACTGCAGTCTTTTAGTAACAGAATCAGAGGAAATGTGAGTAGGGAATTGTAGGTGACATGCTGACTGACAGGAAAGAGCGAAGCTGATCAAGAAGAGCCCTAAAATACAAGCTGATCAAGAGCAGCCCTGAAAATCTTCAATGCAAAATACCATTTTCACTACAGCACGGGATGTGTGAAAACTGGAAATCATCCCAAGTACAGATCAACATCTGAGTTCTTTTGAGACCTCACGAAAAGCTTTTAAGTTAAAAGGAATACGTTTATAAGAGTTTTTACATTTTTGAAGAGTTCAGCAATTTTGTCTCTCCAAAGTTAGCAGAAAAAAAGGTAAACATTTCTTCAACCTGTTAATAAAGGTAGGAGTATCTGCTATGGCAGACATCTGCATTAGGACAGCAAGAGAAATATAGAAATGTGGGCAGCTAAATAAATCTGTTTCTTAAAGGATAAAAAAAAAGGGAGGCATTCAACAGAGAAGGCAAGGAGAGAGGCACAGAGAGATTGCAGAGCAACACTTGGCATAGGAAAGAGTCAGTCAAGGAGAAAGTATGATTTACAGGGTCATCTCCAAATGACTCTCACTCCCTTCACAAGACTAAAAGGAAACCATCTATTTAGCCCTAGGGATTTTTTTTTTCCCATCTTGATTCCAGGACTACAGAACATAACTGGAAGAAAAAAGCTAGCCTGAAATGGTAGAGATTTTATATTCACGCTTAGATCCCAAACCATGAAGACCACAAGTCAGCCACAAATATAAATTTAATAATAATGATTTTCATTCTCTAGGTTCTGTAAACAAAAAGAATAGAGTGCTTTTAAAGTTGAACTAGAGATTAGGCTAAAGATTCAACCAAAACTGTACTTACTTGTGAATTTGGAACGTCGCCCGCCCAACCCACACTGGCGTATTTTGCCTCCCCGAAACAGTCCGTAGTAAATTTCTCCGATGAACTTGACCAGCTCTGGATCTGTGGCATTGACCAAATCCGCTCCTGTTTTGCAAAGGATCTTTCCAGTCATCCACTTTGGCGTCCCCATCGCCACAACAATCAAGATAAAAGACGCAAAACTTGTTAGAGAAGCCAAGGCAAATAAAGTCTTTTTAAAACAGCCAGGCATCCTCGTGGTTTCAAGGAATCATCTCCAAGGCCTCTCTGCAGCAGTCAGGCACATTTCCCATTTTTTCTCATGCTCCGAAGTCCACAAATGAACAGCGGGCATTTCAAAATACATCTCATTGTATTTTGAAGCTACAGAAATTAATCTGTATGGTTAAAAATCAATCCCGAAAATATAATTTGCTGCGACAACATCCTGAGATGGTTGCAAGTAACAGCTTCATTACGCTGTAGCGCAGTGATGCTTGTTTCTGCAGAAAGTAATCCTATATCTATTGCCTGGCTAATGTTTCATCGGAGGTTTAATTGTCCTGCTCAAATGACATCAAGTTCTTTACTGACACCTCACGGGAAGAAAATTAGGAGCAGAATCTGTTTTTTTAGATTATTAAAAACGTGGACAAATAGCCATGTGCAAGGGACAAAGCATTAAAACCACATAATTTGGCATCAGGATTCTGCAGGCGCCTCAGCTGCCTTCTCTGGGCGCCTGCTCCCACCCTGCCTCCAAGTGTCACCGCCGCCGCAGCTGCGAGCGCTGTCCTTCCCTCTCCAAGCCTGTTCTCTGGGGGACAGAGACCGTGTTTCAGGGTGCCGAGGTGTCTCGTACGAATCTTCTGCACTGGGAACGGGACGCAGGCCGCCCCTCGCTGCCCGGGGGGGGCCCGGCCCGACGCGGGGGCTCGGGGGCCGCAGCGAGTGGCGCCGTTGGAGCTACAGGTGCGATCCAGGAGCGCTAAAGGAAACCGGCCGTAATTGCTAGCGCTTCTACGGTTACTGCCACCCACGACCTGCAGGGGCCTTTATAACCACTAATTAATTAATCCCGGCTGTATCCCTGGCGGGCAGGTTAACAGAGCCCGCCGACAGGGCTCAAGGGCCGGCTTTCGCCCCGAGCCAGGCGCTGAGGGCCCGGGGTAGCTGCGGGTAGGGGACTTCCTGAGGTAAAACTGCCGCGGCGGCACCCGCTGAGCCCCCGGGGGCCGGGCTGGGGCTCGGCTGAAGCAGCGGGGCTTGCCCTCCTCCGGCACGGCCCCCTGTGGCCGGGCGCCACCGCCCCCCGCCCGCCCCCCGCCGGGGGCAGACCGCATGCGCAGGCGGGGCTGGCCGGGCGGCGAGACCGGAGCTTGAGCTAGAGACGGGCGGGCAGCGAGCATGGCCGCGGCGGGCAGGGTGCTGGTGTACGGGGGCAGAGGGGCGCTGGGGTCCCAGTGCGTGCGGTNCCAGGAACTGGGTAAGCGGCGGGCCGGGGGGTGGCGAGGCGGGGAGCCGGCCCCACCGGGGAGCCGAGCGCCGTGAGGGCGCCCCAGCCGCGGGGCCGCCTCAGGCGTTTGTGGGAGCGGGCCCGCTAACGCGCCGTTCCTCTCGCCGCGGCAGTGGGTGGCCAGCATCGACCTGGCGGAGAACGAGGACGCCAGCGCCAACGTGGTGGTGGGGGCGACCGAGTCCTTCCCCGAGCAGGCCGAGCAGGTGGGTCCGCGTCGGGGCGCGGGGCGGGCGCTGCCCGGGTGCCGGAGGCGGCTCTCCCCGGGCCGGGTTGTGGAAGCGCTGCATCCAGCCTCTCCCCCGGCCTGTTCGCCGCCGTTCGCCCCTTGCCCGCCGCGGCAGCGGTGAGGAAGGCGGCGGCGGGGATGGGGCCGGCTTCAGGCGAGAAGCCGCCGTGTGGGGCGGAGGAGCCCGGGCGGTGGCGGTCCTGCTGCCGGTTGTGAGCCCAAACATCCCGGCTCCTGCTCATCGCTGCTTCTTTTTCTCTGTAATTTCCTTTTAACCGCATGCATGCGTGAATGTGCAGGAGGAGCTTGATCTGGGATTTTGGAGATTAAGCACATAAGGCAGTTTTGCATTATTTTTCTCATGGTGACTTGAAAAGTTGCGGAGTCGCGGACTGAATCAGATGAAGATGGATTAGGAGGACATCTTAACTCACAATGCTTCTTTCTGATGTCCTAACTCTTAAATGCCTTGTGAGAGGGTAGATGGTATACACAAAGTATGCCCCGATGGGATCCTGAGAGAATCCACTGGTTTCTGCAAAGGTAAACATGGGAGAATCAAAGTAAACCTAAAAACTGTTTTGCTTTATTCTTGAGAGGTAGGATCATTTTTTCTTAAATTTTAACTTTTGAACTTATTTCTCTTATTGATAAACTGAATCACTAGCCAACATGTTTTCTTTATAGCTACACAACTCTTAAGGCTTTTAGAGAGTTATATAGAATGTTTGCAATGTGGTTTTCAATACCAAGCCTTTGTGAAAACGAGTGGATTTTTTTCTTTTATAGAGAGCTGTGCTTTTCACTTTGACAGAAAATTAATAGCCAACTAATTCATTGCCAACTGTAAAGCCTTACATTTGAAAGAGGAAAAGATACTGGATATCTAAAAGTATACAAACTCAAATTTAGGGGTCAGACTCAAACTGATGGTTGTGGTCTTCATAGAAGCAATAAGAAAGCTAATCTTTAGTTGTTGGTTTCTTGGACTGTCATCAAAAGTGACATCAGTAGTCCTGGTCAGACCTGGAGTTTCATTTCCCGTATTAAACAGCACTGTACCCAGAGAAGAACTTGTCAAAAAGTAAGTCACAAATAAAAATTTTTGTTAATGGTACGGGTAAGGGTCGGATCTTTCAGTCCTGCTCAAATCAGTTATTTCCAGTGACATCGTACATTGTATGGTCTGACTTTCATCTATAGTTATCTTTCAACACAATTATTTTGTTTAGATTTCATAGATCATAAATGTTAATTTTCTGCTGCTGTTTAAATTGCTGTATGTTGTGTTACTTAGCTACGTAACTGGAATTAAGTGACTTTTAAGGCAGTCTTGATGTTTACTCCTTTACTTCGTCAGTGCAGTATTTTCATTATGTCTTTGTCTATGTATTGAAGGTGACAGCAGAGGTTGGAAAACTTCTTGGTGAAGAAAAAGTGGATGCAATCTTGTGTGTAGCAGGAGGATGGGCTGGAGGCAGCGCCAAAGCTAAATGTAAGCCTTTGGTTCATGCATGCTAGTGAACACATGAATGAAATCTGAGAGGAATCCTTAAAAATCATGGTAATAAACATATTTGAGATCATCTTTCTTCCCGAGTCCAGGAGAAGTGAGCGTAAAAGTACAAGATAGCTCAGTCACAGTGCTTCTTAATACTTTTCTGGATTTTTGCTGCTGTTAAATTTTTACAGTGCTTACTAGTCTCAGTAATACCTTTTGATACATGAGCTTTCATCAGAAAAAATATTGATGCACTTTATGAAGGAGTTTAGCATTATTATCTATGAACTACCTTTTGGCTAGGTTACCCATGTGAGGCAAGTTACATAAGACAGTGGCTGGGTAGAAATGTCAATGTTGTTTCCTAATTTATTGCTTTATGCATAAAACCTCAGTTGCCTCGTGCAGTTCTCTGAGCTATTACTGTGCAATACAGTGTTGGAAGGAGCTGTCTAATGAGCAGAAAAGAACCTTCAGCTTTAAAAGACCTTTTAAACATGTAATATTCAGAATGAAATTTTATACTTTACGCGCTAGTATAGAGATACAAGGAAAAAAAAAAGCCTTGTTTTCTGCTTGGAGTAAACCTGGTAAAATGTGTCCTTTTCTTCCCCTCTTCCAGTTCAGACATTACAAGCAAAGATTACTTTTTAAAGAGAGACAATATGGAAAAGCATGCACACTTACACTGCAGTTGCATTATATTGATTGTTATTAGTGTGTACCATATTTTAAATCAGGTAATTTATCATAACCATAATGTGTAGTAATGTTATTGGCAGGGTTGCAGAATATCTTCGGATAGGTGGTCAGCTTATGTCACAGAGTTATTTATGCTTATTCCATATTGTGTTACGAAAACAATTCTTTCTGAATACTGAAATTTTTGACGTGGCTAGTTACTGTTTCTCCTCTTTTCCCATGCAGATGTTGATAATAAAAAACAGTGATGAGAGTTCAAATTTTGCTTAATTTGAAGTTACTGGTGCGCCTTCTCCAGTAGGCTGCCTTACCAGAGGCTGCACTTCAGTATGTAGGGACACTGGAATGCACACTTAGTACAGTGCAGATGCGTGCATCTTCGATATTCCATTCCAGCGTCAGACAGGCAGATTGATTCTTGGTTTATGAAATAATCTGGTGATAAGAACTAAATACTTCTTGTTCAATGCATTTATCTCTTGGAGACTTCTGTCTGCACACTAATGGAGCATAGCTCTTTTGCAGTCAGTGAGGAAGTTACGGAAAGAGACAGGTCGTGCTACAAGGTGAGGTGAGACTAATGTGAGAGTTTTGAGATCCCTGACATAGATTGAGGCAACCCCTACCGGGGTTTCAAGAGCTTGGAAATCTTTGAACCACTAATGGAACTATCTCGTGTTTGTCTATTTTATTCTTTTAATTTCTGGTAGTGAGAAAGCAGATAATTGCCTGGAAGATATGCCATAGAGCAGTGACTTGGACTCCAAAGATAAAGGAGATACGAAAGACATAAATTGATGTTTTACCCAATGTGGAAGTAGAAAATGGTAGAAAGCATGTTTTCATAGGCTGTTACACTCTGTGTGACAGTAAGGAAATTAGAGTTACAAATCTTCTATCTCTTAGTTAATTTCACTAATTCTCTTCCTAATCAGCTTTATACAAAAACTGTGATTTGATGTGGAAGCAGAGCGTTTGGACATCCACTATTTCCAGCCACCTAGCCACAAAACATCTGAAAGAAGGCGGCCTCTTAACTTTGACAGGAGCTCAAGCTGCTTTGTCTGGAACTCCAGGTAAAATGCAATGTATGATAACTGCTGGGACATCAGCAATTAAAGCTATGTGTTGGTCTGAGCATTCTTGTTTGTGAAGCAACGTTTCACTCTCCAATTTCTTGAGACCTAGTGCAAATGGAAAATTGCTGCTGAAACACTTAAGGAAAGTGTAATTTTATAGGTAGCAGTACTTTATCTGTTTACCCTCCAGCTTCAAGAGATTGACTTGGTATTTAAATAATATTTGACAGGCATTGGTGAAATATACTAATATATGATACAGTAAAAAAAGTTTGGAAAATAATGAAGAATAGAAACACACAGCATGCTGTAAGTAATGTCTTTAAAATAGGGTTTAATCTCCTATTTGTGTTCTGAAAGGCAGGGTCCTTAATTGCCCAATTTTTCCATTGGCAAGGACTCGGATGATTCTGTTAAATGTGTTTGTCCTGTTCATATTCTGATTCCAGTCTACCTTTGCTTCAGACTTAGATAAGCTCGTTGACCTTCGGCTTTGCCCTCCGCTAGCTATTTAATATGAACTTAATTAACTTTTTTCGTCGCCCCCCTCACCATGTTGGCCTACATGGAGGAAGAAATCTGGGAGCAATTTAAAATTTAAAAAGAAAAAAAGGGCACGGACACACAAGCCCACAGGCAGGGATAGGAAAGTTTGAGACAAATACTCTTATTTCTCAATCTTTTATTAGTTTCGCTTCAACAATATTTTGAAGAGACATAGATACTAATGTTTTGCAACATATAAAATTTATGAATATTCCTAAAAGCTGTATCTAAAACTGCTCGGGAAAAATATGCTGTATTTTCTAGTTAATGATTTATCTTCTATGTTTACAACTGCATCGGGCATAGTCTGAAGATAAAAGGTTTGTTTTATGAGAATGAGCAGATGAATTATTTACTGTGTACTAGTGACTGACCATATACAAATGGAAAAAATTCGAACTCTGGCAAACTTTCATGTTGTTTTTTGTTTGGGTGGTTTTGGGAGGTAGGGACCACAACACAGGAATCGAAGTGATCTGCTTTCATGTTTTGAACTAGTTGGTTTCAGCAAGCCTGGATTTTTCTGAAAAAACACAGCAGTGCTTTGGGCAAACACATGCAACTTATTAACAGCAGGAAGAATTGGGAAAGAGTTGTTACTCAACTTTTGCAAGTATGATTTGTTAGGCTTGTTACTACCAGCTGTTACGGAAGGAACCATCTTTTTCTTGTTTGCTGTTAGTGTGATTTTTCTTTTCCTACGTGTAAATGGTGACTCGCATCATGCAAATTGAAGAATACTGAGAGTTATATAAACAATTACAGAAGCGATCTGACAGTGATAGCACGAAAAGATTTAAAAAGACTTGGAATATTTGGTTCGGACGAGAGGAGAGGGGAATGTGATAGGGATGCAAATATTTTCATCGTGACAATAAAATAAGTTAGGAGGAATCACGGTCAGCAGTAGCTAATAACAATGGATGTTACACAATATGTCTAATTAAATATAATGAAGCACTTCTGCAATGCAGAATTACCTTTGTAACTTTGGTACAAAATACTTCCTCAGAAACGTTGGAAAGGGGTTGTGTAGTTATATAGATGGGTAGAAAGGCATCCAGTTGTAGTATACAAAATACGTTTATGTTTTCCTATGTGCTTAATCTGTGCCCAGACTGCTTGGCAGATAATATCATGAGATATCTCAGAGATACCATGAGACCTATAGCACCCTGATTGTCCAGATCTTGTACCTGACCAGTGTGCCTCATGCTCTCATTCCTGTTGCTCTTGCAATGCTATATACTGTCTGCCTAGAAAGCAACAGTGTTTAGGAAGAAGTTTGCTTTACTTGCAGGTTATCTAGTAATTTTCTACCATGAGGGGTTTGTTGTGTGGGGTGTGTGTGGGTTTTTTTTTGGTGTGGGTTTTTTTTTTTTTTTTTTTTAGTTTCCTCCAAAGGGCCTGTCAGACATGGGATGCTGACCAAGTGAATTATAGTTCTGGAAAGAAGTGAGCTCTGTTTGGGTTCAAACCTGCAAATACCTTAGTCATATGATTAAAATTAATGGATGATTGCCTTATTGAAGTATATAAGCATCTTCACACTTACTCTGTTAGATTTGTAAGGTTAGCCCTGTAGGTCACATCTTCAGGGTACATTTGGGTACATGAACTAAACGTTCTTAACTCGGTAAGCTGCTTATTTCTACAGTGCTGAGTAAACTGAGTTCTGTGATAGTTCTGAATGTCTAGTAAGAGCTTTATGGTTTTTCTTTTTTTTT
>VYZM01022040.1:447456-476892 GCA_013398915.1 Dromas ardeola | reverse complement strand
AAGGCTTGTGGGTCAAGATAAGGACAGGGAGATCACTCAGCAATTACCATCATGGGCAAAACAGACTCGACTTGCGGAAATTAGTTTAATTTATTACCAATCAAATCAGAGGAGGATAATGAGAAATAAAAACTAAATCTTAAAACACCTTCCCCCCCACCCCTCCCTTCTTCGCAAGCTCAGCTTCACTCACAAGTTCTCTACCTCCCCTGCAGCGCAGGGGGTCGGGGAATGGGGGTTGTGGTCAGTTCATCACATATTCTCTCTGCTGCTCCTTCCTCCTCAGGGGGAGGACTACTCCCACTTTTCACCTGCTCCAGTGTGAGGTCCCTCCCATGGGAGACAGCTCTCTACCGAACTCCTCCATCATGAGTCCTCCCCATGGGCTGCAGTTCTTCGTGAACTGCTTCAGTGTGGGTCCTTTCCATGGGGTGCAGCCCTTCAGGAACAGACTGCTCCAGCACGGGTACCCTACAGGGTCACAAGTCCTGCCAGTAAACCTACTCCAGCGTGGGCTTCTCTTTCTACAAGTCCACAGGTCCTGCCAGGAGCCTGCTCCAGAGTGGGCTTCCCACAGGTTCACAGCCTCCTTCAGGCATCCACCTGCTCTGTCATGGGGTCCTCCATGGGCTGCAGGTGGATATTTGCTTCACTATGAACCTCCATGGGCTGCAGGGGGACAGCCTGCCTCACCATGGTCTTCACTATGGCCTGCAGGGGAATCTCTACTCTTGCACCTGGAATGCCTCCTCCCCTTTCTTCACTGACCTTGGTGTCTGCAGTTGTTGACTCTCGCATATTCTTACTCTTCTCTCTCCGGCTGCAATTGTGCAGCTTTGGGGTTTTTTTTCCACCCTTCTTTAAATACGTTATCCCACAGGCACTACTGCCGTTGCTGTTGGGCTCAGCCTTGGCCAGTGGTGGGTCTGTCTTGGAGCTGGCTGGCACTGCCTCTGTCGGACATGGGAGAAGCTTCTAGCAGCTTCTCACAGAAGCCCCCCCCTTGTAGCCTCCCTGCTACCAAAACCTTGCCACCCAAACCCAATACACAGACGTAAGTGGGCGAGAACCTGAGCTGCTGTTTGGACTGAGGCCACCATCCTTTAAAGCCTGACCCATGTAGGGGCCTGTTGCTTTGCAGAACCTTTGGTTCACTGCAGGACTGAGTCCGAAATGTCTTCAGATTTCACTGTGAAGTGAAATTCATATATTTTACCAACAGGCTTAATTAGTTTTTCGAAGTTATATTTTTATGGGAAAATTCATTTTTTACCAATTAGCTAACAACAATTGCCACAAAATGAAGGTTTAAAATTATGCTTTGCACCCAAGGAAAACAGATGGAATGGTTTCCAAATATGATGGTAGCTGAGTCATTCAGCAGTTGCAGTTCTACATTCACCCAAAATTGCACTTTGAAACCTTTTGTTGAAATAATTCAGTATGCTAAAGAAGAACAATTTTTTTGTAGTGGAATGAAAACCACCACCACAACAAAAAGTAACATTATCTTGTTTCTTCTTCCTTGTATTGGCTTTCTGGAAGAAAACAGATGGGGACTGTAATAGCATGCAGAGATGCTTCAGACTAACCCTTGTGGTGTTGAACAAGGTGAGAAGTAGGCAGACATCCGAAAAGCATTGCAGAAGTCAATAGCAAATGTCACTTGAGATTTAGATCCCTGTCAGACACTGCCATTCTGGCACTTTCCGAAACACCACGTTCTAAAGGATTTTGCTTTATAAATGCGGCAGGTCTCAACACTGTCTGGGAGAGCTCTTCTGGGATGTGATTACAGACTCCCACCGCTGAGTTGAAGCTGATCTTCAAGCACACCAGTAGAGGGCAGAGACTTCCAATGCATTGGGGAGATTTATCTGCTGCTAGGAATATGTAACTATGTTCTTTTTGGCAGTGAGGATTTTAATCGTGCCACAACCTCTACTGAGCGGCTCATTCACCTTTCTTGCTTTATTGTCCTCAATCCAAGCTTTCTGGCCTTTCCTACACCAAGCACATGCAGTCTATTACGTATACCACTTCCAGAAACCCTTCCATCTTTTTCAAACAAAACAAAACACGACAACAAAAACCAACAACCAACAATAACAACACACAAAAAAAAAAAAAAACAAACCAACAAAAAAAGAAGCCAAGGCTGCGAAGGGAGTCCCACAGCAGGGCATAGCATTACTGTTATCAGCAATTAGCATTCCGTAACACAGCTTTAACACAATAGGAAGGGAAACAGATTATTTAACTTCTGTACTGCACATAAGGATTATAAGAATTTCCTGACCTAACCAAAAGAAGCAGCATCTATTCAGACCAGACTGGTATTAACAAAGAGATGGGTTTTGGAGACATAAAAATTAATTACTATAGAGTTTTGAATGTGAAAGTTTTAACTCTTTTGCCTGCGAAATGAAGGAATAGATAATACTTTTTAAAAAAGGGTTATTTAGGAGGGAACTAGCAGTATCAAGCCACACGACTGTCATTTCTATAGTTTAATATTCATTATCGAGTGCCTCCTGTAGATATGAACTACACCACTAATCACAGTATTTTCCTTGTATGAACTTCCTCTTAAATACAGTTATTAAATGTGTATTAGGACATTCTTACAAATGAAAAGTATAGAAAAACCTTAAGATTGGAGGCCCTGGTTTCTGTTACTGCTTCAGCTATTGGTGTGCTGGAAGACTTTGAATACATGTTTGCATCCGTGCCTCATATTCCAAATATATACGAGACCATTTTAAAGTGCTTTGAGGTCTACTGATAAAAATCAGAACATATGAACGAAATACAATTATCTCTCTGTGAGTGCCACAATAGAAACTCAAAATACCTCTTTTGTCATTGGTCTCATTGAAATGAATGCAAAATGTGACCACAAGCCAAAGTCATATCACTTTGCTAACAGCCATATTCAGTGATTTGCAAAAGAAGTACTATGCCAAAGATTACCTCTAGCCATGTAATTTGGACATCACTTATATGCATATCTGGTAATAGGTAGTGGTATTTTCTACCCAGCACAACAGGCATTAATTTTTCGTGACTATCACAGCTGGAATTTAAAAGTAAAATGCTGTTTTTAATTTTGAACAAAACAATTACTCTTTCTGCCAATGTATCCTTACATCTCAGTGAGACAGGGCTGAGGAAATAATACAAATGGGCCCCATATTAGATTCTGGGTCCACATGAGTTAGCCTGACAGTTAGCTTTTTTATTTAAGCCCATACACAAACATCACCTGGAAGAAAAGAGTCTCTTTGACCCCCAAGAAGGTACTTTTTCCAAATTATTAAGATCCTTCTCATATGCTCAGACTCCCAGATTTTTCTCCATCCTCCATGTGAAGAATGACTAGACTCTTAAAATGTCAGCTGCTAGTTATCAAAATTAGTGCATGCTATCCCAGACAGTAGGGCATAGCTATGTATGTCTAAAGTGCGTGCCTCGCTAAAGAGTATTACACTAATCAAATGAAGCAGTCCATAATCCAGCAGGTGTTAATGTCCTACTTCATCCACATTACCTGATAAATAGCTTTGACTCGGCTAATTTTTGTGAATAACAAGTTTTCTTTCTCCTTACAAACCCCTCTCCAAAACTTCCTGTTTGCAAATTTAGGCCTATCTTCAACCAAAGTGTTACCCTGCAAACCTTTGCACCATCTGTACAGCTAGCACGTAGGGAAACCACGCTATTAGCAATATGAGGCTCTACAGACGCGTAAAAACGTGCATCCTCCCCCCTTCCCCAGTCTCAGCTTCCCTTATTTTCCCTGTGGATTACTGTCTCTCAGCCCAAGTTTGCTCAGAGAGGTGTCAGGCAGCGTAGGAGGTTGAGGTGCCTAATGGTTTTCTGCTCCGCTTTGCCTGCTAGTAATGTATGTAAATTCAAAGCCATAGAGATGGATAGAGGTATCTTTCAGAGAGGAAGAGGCTGAATTTTTAGACAAAGTAATAGTTAATTCTTTCATGAAGGTCTGATACCTTTTGAAACAGTGTTTAAAATTGGAATAAAACAGAAATTGCCATTCTTGAAGTGCCCACTATTAATTTCCAGTGGAGGCTGAATTTTCAAATTAACATCTCCTTGACCCTTGCGTTTTTAGTTAGTAACTTGCCAAAAACACTGGACTTCAAATAAGGGGCTACATCTCCTGTTTTTCCAACTTATGGTTTTGCAGTTGTTAAGTGGTTTAAGTCAGTACTTTCTAATCAGACAGAGATACCAGGTGCATCTGCTGTTAGGTTCATTTGCTACAACAAAATTACTTAGGCAAGCACCTTCAGGATTAAGGCTTTCTAAAAGCTGTGGCAAATTTGAGTTACATTCCATCATTTAATGCATTAATTTCACCTGAACTATAGTCAACAGAGAACAGACGAAAACAGAGCAATTGCTTTGTGCATGGCTGCATTCTGTGGATTTCATGCAGAGACTCTGAATGCAGCTAAACATGTCATGATTAGGAAAATTCTTAATGTTTAGGGGTTTTTTTCCTATAATGATTTTTTTCACTGAGGGTGGCATTCACAGGGTAATTTTGAAGTTCAGCAGGAGAAAAGGGGGATTGATCTTAAGTCATTTTGTTCCACTTGCTCACTGTTAAACTTATTGTTCTTTGTCCTATTAGGTTTTTTTGAGATCTCAATCAAAAACACTTTATGTGAGGCATGATTCCAGCCACCGTGATTATAGGTTGCTTTGGATTGCTGAGCAAAGTGGAACTGTTAACAAGGGAGGGTCGCTGGTGTGGGTGAACTCATGCTTCGAGCTTTACAGCCCCGTTAATTCTAATGGAGAACAGGTGGGTGCAATACTGGAGGATGATGGTCAAACTGGAGACTGGGATAAAACAAATGGGTGAAATAAGAAGAACAAACATGGATGTGAGGAAAAGGGAGGTTGCTCTTTGAATTGAAGGTAAGAATATAAGCCCAGAACACCAGTATATGGCAAGAAGTGGAGCTGTGTAACACCCCTGTTTTCTTCTTGAGTAATAGAACCTGGGGTTGTATCAGATCTAATTGGTAGAGTTTGGTTTGGGGGTATCAATGGCGTACAGAAAGATGAGTGTTCTAGGTAAAGATGCGAATCATGGATTTATGATTAAGAGAGGGAAAAAAAGCTTGAGGGATGTGAATTTTGAGTTAAGAACTGGCTAAAACAGGCATGAATATTAACAAGGTATTTTCTTTTCTTGCTTGATTCTTTCTGTGTTAAGGGAACTAAGGTTCTACATGTTCCTTATGCAGTTGTGGAAAAAATGTACTAACTGGGTCAATCTTCAATACACTGGAAACTATGACCCAGGTGATAGAAAAAATGTACCTGTTTCAATCAGAAAAGATAATGTTTTAACCCCTAATTTGTGTTTTCTGAGCAAACAAAGCTATCTCATATTGCTGCCTTCAGAAATCAACCTTCCTTGTAGTAATGCAGATCTCCCAAATGTCTGTATCTCGTATGTGAGCAGAACAGTCCCCTGTTTTGATGGGAAGCTTCTCCAGCCTTTCAAAATGAGTATTAAAAGACTGTCAGGTGCTTATTGGTGGCATAAATTGTGATTTGGATTAAAATATATAATGTGGTCTCATTGAACTCTGGGGAAATAAATGAGTTTGAATTCTACATCCTTCTGCTTGTACCAGGAGGTGGAACACCTGTAACATCACTGCAGAAATTAAAATGTGGTTCTTTTCACTGTCAGCATCTTCTGTTACCACAGGCAGTTACAATTTCTGTGGGGAAAACAGAGGTATAAGGAGGGCTTAGTGGAAGGAGAGGGTGAGAAAGAGAAGATAATGACCGAGATTGGGGCACTGTGACCTATACAGTTAATTGGCTAGTGGGGAGAGATGTGGAAAATGCAAGATAAAGTCTAAGATCATTCTGGAGCTGGAAGACAAATCCACCTCTATGACTTTCTACCACAGCCTTCTACCTCCCTCTATGTTCTCATTTACATCCAGGCTTATTTTAATAATAGTAGCCTCCCTGATATGTCTCTTACAGCTGCTCAGTTGCCTCTGCTTCTCTGCATCCCTCTTTTATTTTAAGGAGTGTAAGTGTTGAAGTTCAGCCTCCCTTCAGTTCTTCCCACTTTTCAGAAGACGCTCAGATAACTTGTTATAACCAGTATGAAATATCACATGGGGAAAGACTCTGCATGTAGCTATCAATGCTTCAGTGCTTGCATTGGTGATGAAACTGGCATTTTGAGTTGTTAGTGCCCTGAGAAGAATGTTCTCCATGGCTGCTAGCTTAATAACCTGAAGTTGTGAAATGTTTCATGGCAAGTGCAGTGAAAATGAAACTACAAAATATCCAATTTGTTGCTACTCACCACAATCGATCTTAACGTATCAAGCGCCCTGTCTGTGTAGCTGTTTGGAATCATTATTTCGAAAGCTGAGTTTTCTTCCATTCACTGAAAAGTTACTGTTGGAAAACTAAAACTAAACATTTCACTTGTAAATTTTTAGTAAATCAGATGTTTCTTGTCAAATGAACTAGTGTAAGATAAAGTTAATCTTAAAAGTTTCAAAAGAGATTCTAACAGTGTTAGCATTACACCTGTGATTCTTTTTAGCCAGTGGCACTAACTTTAGGCATGCTAAATGAAAAGATCTTAAAAAAGGTATACTTCTACCTATATAATGTCCTGAAGTCCCTATAGGTTCTAACCCTGAATATGGTTTGGTGACTTCCACTGTCACACAAACCAGCCAGTTATTTCAGACTGGAATACAGACTAGTTTTAAATTAACCCAGATATGGCAAGAGTGGAGGTATCGCGGGTCAAGGTTCAGCCTGAGCTATTTAGTCAACTTAGAAACAGTTAAAAAAATTAATAAAATTGCACCTGTAATCTTCCCTACAGTACCTCTCGGAGGCTTAGACTAGTCAGAAAGGAATAAGACCAAAGAAAATGTGGTTATTCAGTTAACTTTCGTTTCAGTTACAGTTGGCAATGAACATTCCCGTTTCTGCCACAGTTAGTGTTGTTCTTCCTTGCTCTTTTTGTATTTGATTCTTTTTTCCCAAAATGTCCTGTACTGCCCCCTGTTGGAAGCAGCATGCCAAAACACATGGACTTCGTTTTTGGTGTAATGTAGTTTTTGCATTTTTACATCTTGCTACTAAACTGACAGAGGTTCAACCTAGAAATTAGAATAAGGCTCTGGTCATTAGATCTATGAGGTTTTGGAACAGCCTTCTCAGTGGGATTAGAGAAGGGTAAAATACTGCCATATCTTCAAGATGGAGCTCGTTAAATTTATAAGTATTGTGTGATGTGACCATGTGTGACATGAGGGGCGAGGCTTGCTAATCCTAGGAGCTTTCTTCATTCCAGTGTTTCTTATGCAAAAACCTCACAATGGTCTGCTCTTCAGGAGTCTCTTTCGCACCTCGGGAAACCAGGAATAAGGCTGTTTAAAGAAGATGAGATAAGTGCTGGCAGTGGAGATAGCGACAATCTGCCTTTCTCTTGAGGATAAAACAAGAAGATATATTCATTTGATGGCAGATTTCAAGAGTCATGGAAATTACAGATTAAAAATCATTTATGTGGGGAACAGATTTTACATCTCTCGACTTCTATTTTGGAAGAGTGTCACATTAATGAACCATCATCTAAATGCATCATGGGAGCAAAGGGTATGAGAGAAGCTGTGCACTAACAGTGACCTACATCCCGGGGCACGCCAAAGCCACAGCAACGTCAGACAGGATCTTCAGATTGGCCTTTTAACTGTCAGCCACATGATTTGTAGCTGGCTGGAGTAAGGACTAAAAAGCCAGTGTTTCCATTAATATCTAGTATGTTAGACACATATATAAAGGGGGAAAAAAAGCAAAATGAATTGGCAGCACTGATATTTTTATTCAGATTGTAACTTGAAAATGGGAAATTCCCACTCACGTGACCTAATTGCAAACTGTTTGTTAGGAATGGTTCTCTCCCCATCCCCCTCCCTGTTTCCTCTGGAGGGGAAAAAAAAAAAGTGTAGATATGAAACACAGGTTCAAAATATGTGCCACATAAAAGGAAGGACTATATCTCCATTGCCTGTAGACTGTCAACTCAAACAGGCAGAGGTTGACTCCGAGTGAAGGTGGGAGTCACAGCCTATGAACCAGCCCTTGAAAAACAGGAACTTTTTTTTTTTTTAATTTGGGTCTCTTCAGTGTTTAAAGTATTTGAGGTGTTTCTTGCTGACTATCCTCGAGCACATCAGCATGAACCCTCTGAACAGATGTGCCTCTTCGATGCTATCTTCTTCGATTACTTGCTTCTCGTGGTTCTCTTCTCTCCTCCTGGAGAGCTGTGCAGGGAGGGGGAATCAACAGCACAGAAATGTTTTTTTCTGTCTCTGTCTGCTGCGGGGAGGGAAACTGACAGTCTTATGTGGTGTGACATGATGTCTGATGTGAAATCAGTACTGTTTCTCTCTTTTCAAAGAACACCTGCTCTAGGTCCAGGAATGGTGGGGCGCAGCCTTGTGTCATTGGTGTCTGGGCAGGCACTTAAGGGGTGGGAGCAGAGATTATATTGAAGATCTCTGTGGGAGAACTTGTAGGCCGTTGAGACTTGTAGACTGATCAGTCAAACTGATCAATTTGACTGGGCAAGACACTTCTACAGTATTTCTGTTGCTGCAGTATGTTTTTGCTGGTCATGCAGTATCTGACTGTAGCAGCACATCTGCTGTGCCCGTGGAGTAAACAGCTGCGTTGTACTTAGGTAGCATGTCTTGTGCTCCTTATTACTGGTTGAACTGGATGTTTTTCCGAGGGCAGGGGATGGAATTTAGAAAAAAGAAGAAAAGAAAAGCTGCAGTAATTAGCAAACCCCATTATTTAGCAGATCTTGCATTTCTCCATGAAACAGATCCACTGTTGCTGGTGTTATGAGTGACAGTTTACAATCATGAAGAGAACCATTGCACTTCAGATGATTCAATCACAGGTGAAGTGCATCTAAGTTCTCTGCATCTAGTCCTTAAGGCTAGAAGCTGCTCTTACTTCGTTAGTAATTCTTTAACCATCACTCCTATTATCAATAGCCTGGGAGACAAGCAACAACATTTCCTTGCCCCTGCTATACGTAGCCTTGTCAGACACAGATAAATGTAAATTATAGCCTGTTCTATGAGGCTAAAATTGCCCTTTACCACAGCCCTCTAAGCCTTCATTCCCCCTCAAACTAAGATCTGTAAAGCATATGAATGGAAATGAAGTTGCTGAAGTAATGAAACCACAGTTCCAAACAGCCTTTATATTTACTTAATGATCTGAAAATCTTGCTCATGGTCTCTGCGGGTGAATAGAATGAGTTCTAGTGTGAAGACAGGGTGAGTGAATCTGAGCATGCAATGAATTAGAGGAGCGTAGGAGGTACCACCGATAGCTCTTCAGTTTAATGATCAACTAGCCCCAATTTCTTTTCACAGTGTACAACAGTAACTCCCCACCTTGCTCCAGACTAATCTTTCCTAAAGGACTGGTGATGGATAGATGTTCATCCTAGGACCTTGTTTCTTAGAGACTGACAGGGCCTCACTATTCCACTCATCACATACTTTTTTCTTCTATATGTATACTTTGTAATGTTTGCATGGGCACAGGTTTGATTCTAGACCTTCTTGTAATGGTTCAGAGAAGTTAAATCCTACTTGGATACTCTTGTTGTCCGAAAAGTGGATTCATTGCCTGGTGTGCAATAAACCAGTTCTCACACGCAGGGGAGAATACTGCATTTTATTCAGGCCTCCGGGCTTGGTGGATTTCCACAAATTCAGTACACCCCATGCTGTTTTCCTCCTTATATTTATACACAAAAGTTACGAGGTAGCACACTCCCAGTTACAGTGATTGGTTAGTAATTTACATACAACTATAATCTCAGCTGTGTCATTCTCTTCAGTTGCTGTGCCTGCATCGAGGAAGGGTCTTCACCTGGGCAAGGGTCTTCTTGACCTGTGGGTGTGTGTCTTAGTATTATAATGAAGGCAGTTAGGTTAAGGATGCCTGGACTCAGGTTTTCACAGACAAATTGGCATTGTTTGTAGAAACATTTTGATTGGCTGTTCATTTAAGGTCTTAGTGTCCCAGGTAGACCAAATAATTAGGCTACAGATGTTCCTTCAAACAATTACCATTGATCCACTCCTTAGCAACTATCTACAATCATCCTTAACTATAGAGCCAGTACATAAAGCTTCATTAACTACGGAGCCGTGGTTAACTTTGAATTTGATGATAGATATCACTATCGCTTTGTGGGGAAACTCAAATTTTTTATTGATGGTTTTATTGTTCGGATACTGATGACTGAAATGAGATTTCATTCTCTGTGTGTTCTAGTATGCTACCGTGCAGCATAAGGGAACTACAGATCTAATCTCCTTATGATCAGATCCACCTAAACTTCACCCCAAGACATTATTTTATATATTATGTGTCAGTAAAAGTATGTGGGGAGGCAAACTGAGCAGCATCAGAGATACTGGGGTGTTAAGTGGGAACTTAATTTATATAGCCTAGGAGGACTATACTGTATTTCAAAGCAATAATTCATGACTGAAGGTTCACCCATTATCTACAAGTTAGACAGAACCAAAGCAAGAAGCTTTCTTCATAAGTGTCTTAGAGGCCCAAGTCTGAGACAGAAGCCTTTGACAAGGACTTTATCAGATCCTTTAGCTAGGGTGGTTCTGCTATCGTCACAAAAATAAAGTTACCAATATTCATATAAACAGCCATTAAATAATATAAACATAATAGCAGAGTCACAGGAGCACTGAAAGATTTCAAAAGGGAGATGAACACATCACCCTTTGACAGAAAAAGTTTTAAGTTTTATTTTGGAGATTTGACTGTTTATTTGAAATGCATAACGGAGCAGCGGCAGATGTTTTGGTTTAGGACATTTCCTTTATTCAGTTATGTTCAGTAGTTAACTTGTAATTCCTCCAAAAAGACAGCTTGTTTTGATAGATCAACACTGCCTATTTCAAGAAAGAGAGGAAGAAAAGCCATGAGTAGAATCGGATGTTTTTTAAAAGCTCATTTTTTTTTAAAAAAAAAAAGGTAATTTAATATTTTGTAGTGCCTGAAAGGCTTGATTTTAAGGTGAAATTGCTAGCCAGTCTAATTTTTTTGCACTAATGTAGTGAAATTTTCATTTTTTTTTCTTATAACTAAGTCTGTAATGAAAACATTCAAGCTAACTTAAAGAAGTAAATAGATTAGAAGTGCATTTTGTGAAATTAGAGAAAATTGAAATTATTTTAATGTATACTACATTAAACTGTATCTAACAGCTTTGGAAAGCTGTTCTTTCAGACAGGGAAAAATCTGTTCTTTTCCTTTAAGTCTACCTAATGCTTTAGGTGTGTAAGTGTATATAGAAAAAGTAAGTCAGCCTGAGGAAAGTTGCTGCAGGCCTCTTTCTTCCAGTTCTTTAAAAAACAAGAAGAAATAGGAAAAATGCAATAAAAACCTCAAATAGTTAATGAGGAATTTAATTGTTTTTCTATAAGAAACATAGATGGAAAAAATCCCATCTGTTTTATCAAGAAGTGCTGAAACTTTTCTTTTGAGCTAATTACTGGTTCTGAAATAGTTGAGAAAAAATTATAAAATGCTTTTCTTCTTTATTTCAAAAGATTAATCATCTTTAGGATGCAGTTTCCCCCCCTTCATGGCATAGGAGGAAGACAGTGATAGTGATTAATATATTGACATAGGATCCAAATGCTTTTCCAGTCTACATGTTCTTTAAAAAATACAATTTATCTGAATGTTGACAATCCAAAGATTGCATGAAATATTAAGATAATGTGCATTTACAATCTGCTAAGTATAAAATGCAAGAAGAAAAATACTGAATAAACATTTTTGTTTGCATAATAAAAATATTGTACCAAATTACAGACAACTTAAGAAAGTCATTTAGTCACAGTAGATAAAAGTATTAGTTTTCTTATATTCACCCAGCAGCAAAATGCTACACAATCTCTGTCTTGAAGATGTATCATTTTATGTTCTAACTCTGTGCATTCCTCTTTATTACTTCATGCTCCTGACAGTGTTTATTCATATTTAGTCACTATTACCAACGTGACTGACATTGTTCAAGTCGTAGCAAGATCAGTAAGGGTAGTAGCGGGTTCCTTATGTTCGCTGAATTTATGTGGTTCTCTTTGCTGCTCAGTGTTAGCCATAATCCGGCAAAGATTGCAGATCATTGCTGTATTGCTTCATGAGACAGGGCTTTTATTTCACTGATTCCAAAGTCACTTGTTTTCTCGTTGACTTCTGTTTTCTTTTTATCTATGAGAGAGTTAGGTCTAAGGAACTCTGCGAAAGGAGAAGGGAGGAAAGAATGGATAAGAGTGGATATTGGGGGGGTTGCTTTTACTAGTAACAGGGATTAATGGAGTAGAATCTCCTCAGACAAAAAGGATTTATCCATATTACACCACAAGAATTTTTTCCCCTTAGGCTTATGAATGTTCCTTCAATTTGCTTAAGAAAGGAATGGTTTTTTTGCCTTTCTTGTGGTAGATACATGGAAGCTTAGTATGGACAGCATTGTTTTACACTAAATTTCAAAAAAAACATCGGAATAAGAAGGGAGGGATTTTTAGCCAGGCTTAATAGGCACCACTCAGCCAACAACGGAAGGAGGCTGTTTAGAATCTGAACAAGGCTGTGCCTGTCTCTCGCATAGTCACAGAATAAGTGAGGGGCACCAGGGGGTCCTGCTTCTTCACCTAGCCATGATTCTTCATTACTTTTCATTTAGACACAAGCAATATTTCTGTACTTATAGAGCAAGAGGTGTAAATTGTTAAGGAACGTTTGGAGACACATTATGTTTTATGGGATTAGAAAGCAGGAGTTTTAACTGGCTTTGCTGGTAGGCTGCACATACACAACCCAAAATAGTCTTGTCTCCTATAAACTTAATTTTAAAAGTTTTCCATGTGTGATAAGGAGCAAATAATTTCCTGAAAATATTTAATTAGGATAACATATTTTAATAAAAGTGAACCAAAATGTTTATTATATTTTCTTATTCCTCACAGCCTGCAGGCATTGTGCAAGTAATACACAACCGAATATTTAATTGCTAGCATATTAGAAAACATTGAAACTGTTGAGCTTAATAGTGAATGCTCTATAAAAGTTAGCTTAATTGGTGCCAGAGCAAGGGTTGTTTTTAACAGTTTAATAGGGTAGACTGGAGTTTAATAGAGAGACTATACTATTATGACTTTCCCTTCCTTGTTATTAAAGTGTTGTCCCTTTTGCTTCTCACAAACTTCTTGGATCATAATTTGAAATGTACCATATTTAGACATTTAGGTAAGTTGGTCATACTAGTTCTTTTGAGAAATTAAAATAATAATTAAAAAATATTCAAGTAGAGAGAGTAGGGAATACCAAAGCTGGTTTGCTCTATTATTTCTTGGTTTGTTCGTTTGTTTGTTGTCTGTTTGGCTCTTATCCTTCTTTCCTTCCTGGAAAAAGGAAAAACTTTGTCTGTAGAAATATATCTTTGTTCTTGCTCTAGGTATAGGGAGGAGAAAAATGAATGCAGTACTCCTGTCATGGAGTTAAAGACAGAAAATCTTCAATACTGAAATTCTCTTTTTCAGCACTTTCCCTAAAAATATAAAAATGTAAGCTGTAGATATATTTATTAAGAAACTATTACACATCTCTCTTCCTCAGCTCGGTTACTGTGTGAGCAAGACGGATGCTAATTTTAGGTGAAGACCATCCTGAATGCAAAGTTTTGCTTGTTCTTTATTTATTCAAAGTCTCAAATTTTGGCAGATTCCTTAGATCAGGGATATGCAGTACTGTAAATGGGAACTTGTAAGGGACTTGGTGACCACATCGTTGCTATAGACTCTTTCGTATCCTGAACAAATAAACTTTTGTCCCTTTACTTGAGATACCCACAGTCATCCAGAAAGGTTTGAGCAGCAAAACAACTACGCCCTTAGCACGTACAGACCAAAGCTCTTTGCGTAGCTGTAGCTGTCCTGGCAAAAAGAGCTCTACATATTTTACTGCACCAAAGGCAGGGAGGCCTGTGCTGCGGTACTGGGGCTGGCTAGGCTGGAGGTGATGAGAAGCATTGTTTTCAAACCGCTTTGTCTCCTGCACAAGCCATTAGGACAGTGTTTTTACCTAGCACGTGCTGTGCCTTCTGGCCCCTGTGCTTGGGGAGAGCTTGGGAGCAGACAGTGGGAGGGATGGATTGACCCGAAGATGGCATCAGCAATATGCCCCTGCTCGGCTGCTGTCTCCGTGAGTCCCTCAAGGCTCTTTCCTTTCACCTCTGCTTCTGGGCCCTAGATTTTACTACACATTTGCTGAATACACGTGTGATTTATATCAGTTCTATCTCTTAAAAAGGCAAAAAGCCTGCTTTATAGGGCTGGTACATTTACCATGTAGACACTTAGTTAACTTCCTGAAAGCAAAAGCAAGCAATTTTCTCCCTGAGCAGGGTTATGTAGATACATGAGGTCTAGAACCTGAAGTTCAAGCACCGTGGAGAATATAGATTCTGAAAGATTCTGGACACAATTCTTTTTTTTGTGATTCCCAAGGTCTGATTTTTATATTCTCCATGAAAAGACCTCAGTATATATTATTCTATGTTACACTGTAGAAATTATGAAAATATCTGATCCTAAAAATACTCTTTTTTTTTTTTAAATGTTATTTGGCCTCCTAGTTAAGCTGAAGAAAAAAAAACCACCAACCTGTGCAATGAGCAATATGCAAACATGTTAACATCAATTCAAGGAGGCTGTATATCTTGGAACTTAAAAGAGAAAGAATTAATTATAAACATTCATCTTGTCACTGTAAAAATGACACGTTTTACTTGTTAATATACAATATGCAGTAGATGTAGCTATAGAAGTGTTATGATTCTTAATACTCTTTCTGGCTATGAAATGTCATTAAATCATACAGTACCATGTTAATAATTAGATATCCAAAAAAAAGTAAAAGCATACCAAAAAGCACAAAAATCTGAGAAATAAAGGATCATCATAGGTAATAAATTAATTTGATAGAATATCTTTCCAGACTTATAATTGTGTTTTTAATCTGCTTATACCAAGAGTGTAATGTTTACTCAAGTGACTAAGACTGCTAGGCATCTCTGAGCAATAAATGGCAGCAAAATAGCAACGCTGCTTTCATAAATGTGGGAAGTCTTAAACTTCTTTTTTCCTTTGGCTGCCACTGGGGCTAGTCTGGTCCTCACCTCAGCCTGGGGACCCACCAGCAATGTGCCACAATAAATATCTGAAGGAACAGTAATAATGCAGGATGAATCTGGTACCTAAATAAAGAGAAATTAATTTTAAAATTTGCTGGCCTGTGAGATAATTACAGGAACACTTATGTACCAGTCTGCCAGTACTGTGCTAGCACTTTTTCTATAACGTCACCAATCTTTATTTTTCCCCTTGGAGATATATGTCTGATTCATGATTTTTCAGTGTTATGTCAAAATTAGTTCAGTAAAAGATTCCTGCTGGGTCTAGATTGCTTGCACTATGCTCTTGTGATTTGACATAAACAGACGTTCAGGACTGAATAGCTGTCTTGCCATCACTGCAGGCTTACGCTGTACATAAAACAATTTCAACAAAGGCTAAATTACTCTTCCTTTAAGCATGCCTGCTTTCTGTTTCATGTATTACTGGCAATCTACTAAGGAAGAAAATTACAGACAAAAATCATGGCAATTCAGGTTGCCACAGGATAGAGGGAGCAACCATACAAAACTTTAATTATCACGGTACGTGGAAGAAAAATTTACCCACACTTTCCTTAAACTGAAGAGCAGTGTCTTGCACAGTGTTACTTCTGGGCTAGTGCTGAAATGAGCTTTGGAAAGTAAATCAATGAATAAAGACTTAATACAGTAGATTTATGTACGCTGTCAGTTTCTAGGCGATATAATTATTGTCAGTTTTCTGCCTCTAGCTACTTCTTCAGCTTCTGGGAATAATGAGAGAATGTGTTCAGCCATGTGACATTTTTTCCTTTGCAGAGCTAACCGCTGTTTCCCCCTTGGTGAATCTTGCATTTTAAAGAGCTCTCACACGTTCTTCCGTGAGAATTTTGTAAAATACCATTTGAGGAAAAAAAATCAATTTACAATATTGTAGCTGAAGTGGCTTTCCGTATCACATAGGCTGCTAGGAAATCAATGTCAAGCTTGGATCCACAGAAACGCACTGCCTTAAATAAACTGGAAGTCAAAAGATGCAATCCCTCTGCTTTATAGAAAGCTGCAGAGTGACCGTATGATAGATGGGTTTGATTCATGATGACAATGCACTGCATAGTCAATCCCTTCTGAAAATTATTTATTAGAGACGTTCTTGCTTTTTTCTCTTTCTTGCTTGTTGTCATCTTTTTACACAGTTAGCCTGGAATGATCCCAGATCCTACAGTTTGAATGGCTGTTCTTACATCAGGCTTACATCTGACTTTGAGAGCTGGTGAATTAGTGTGCCATAAAGTTTAAAGATTAGCAGTTGTTTAGTGGTTAGCCATTTCGGAGAAGCAGGACTGCTTTTTCCGATTTGTAGTCTTGATCTTGGTCAGGAGAACAGTCATTTCCTAAACATGTTTTTTAGGCTTCTTTTAAATTAAACAACAGTGAGGATTGGTCTTGTTTTGTAATTCTGTGATGCTGTGAGAAATGACTGAGTAAATCCATGGTACTGTAATTTGAATGTGGAAAGTCATATAGGTTATAGTAGTATGTAGCTTTTATTACAGCTTCTATGTTCTACCTTCTCTTCCTTATAGGACCGTGAACTTTGGATCAAAATACTCACAGAGGTGTATTTTTAACGAATAATGCATGTTTGTATTAGGAATAATGTTCTGGCCTGACTGCTTTGTTAATTTCTAGTCAGAAAGGAAAAGCGATATATCTTTTGTCATCTGGGGTTTACTAGCAGGAAGGGATGTGATCTGTAACATCTGAGGTCAGACTAACTGGTTTCAGCTGCTGACCGTAGAATTAATGATCTCCCTGTTTCTTTGGAGGGAGGCAGGGGAAAATACCTCGTGAAAAACAACAAAATTACCTGTTGTCTATAAGAACCATAGCTGAGAGGGTTTTATTTTGATCCGGATTCTTTTTTCTGTTTGTAAGTAAAAGAGATTGACTTGACCTCTTTTATGCCTTCTACGAAGTAACTGTCTTCATTTCTAGATAATTCATGTTACAAACTAGGAACGCGATGAAAACATTTTGAGAAATGGAAATGTGATCTTAAAACTTTCTTTCAAATTTTGTGGAAAATAGATGATATGGCATTAATTTTTTTATATTTGTAAATTTATGGGAAATTATAATAATTTCTATCATTAATAGAAATTAATTAAAGTGCTAAAATATAGAAACTTGCCAGTATTTTTCCTGTTGTTTTAATAAGACCTGACTGAAAATTAAATAGCTAGGTTAAAATCAGGCAAAGTATCCCAAAGATTTATTTAAACTTCAAGGTTATCATTCTGTAGAATAAACGTGCACAGAATGATGCAGTTGGAAGCCATAAAACTTTTATGCTTTACAGACTAAATAGCTAAAGAAATTGTTTTAACTATGATATACCTGTAATGCGCTGACACTTGTGGTGCAAACATGGCATCAATGCTCAAAAAAGACTATGATGGCTTAACACAGCAAAGGTAAAATTAATGTTGTGGGGTAACATGTTTCACAGAAGTGCTCGGTGTGTCAGTGGATTTCTGCATCAGAGATTTGACCAGGTTCTTATTTCTGGCTTAGGCTTTAAGTGGAAAAGGAGAAGGATTTGACTGAAGACAACACCTATTTCTATATATCACAAAGTTAGCAGAATCACTAATAGGATTGCTTTCCCTTGGTAAAAGGGTGTGTTAAACCAAGATTAAAATGTGCTATATGGAGTTATTTTAAGATATTTGCGCAGTAGCTTCTAAACCCATTATTAGAGATAATAAGATTAATAACAAAAGGTTAAGCTTCATTTTGTCAGCCGCACAGAGTGAAGCTTAGTCTTATGTGTTTTCATGAGAACTAGGCAAATGTTTCAAGGGACTATAAAACAACACTTAGATGGCTACTGTAATGAGCAGTGAATATACAGGAGAAAAGCTCAAGAAGTATCTAATCTGGGCAGAAGTTAGCTCAGAAACGGTGTGAATTTACTCAGCTCTGTGGGTTGTCTATATTGGAAGAATGTTTTTAGAAAAAAAAGGGAAAAATATTTAAAGAACAACAAATTTTGAAAATACCTTTCTTGCATATAAAATCATAGAACAATTTGGGTTGGAAGGGACCTTTAAAGATCACCTAGTTCCAACCCCCCTGCCATGGGCAGGGACACCTCCCACTAGACCAGGCTGCTCAAAGCCCCATCCAGCCTGGCCTTGAACACCTCCAGGGATGGGGCATCCACAGCTTCCCTGGGCAACCTGTTCCAGTGCCTCACCACCCTCACAGCAAAGAATTTCTTCCTGATATCCAATCTAAATCTACCCTCTTTCACTTTAAAACCATTACGCCTTGTCCTATCACTACGCTCCCTGATAAAAAGTCCCTCCCCATCTTGCCTGTAGGCCCCCTTTAGGTACTGGAAGGCTGCTATAAGGTAGCCCCAGAGCCGGCGCTTCGCCAGGCGGAACAACCCCAACTCTCTCAGCCTGTCCTCATAGGAGAGGTGCTCCAGCCCTCGGATCATCTTCGTGGCCCTCCTCTGGACTCACTCCAACAGCTCCATGTCCTTCCTGTGCTGAGGGCTCCACAGCCGGACGCAGTACTCCAGGTGGGGTCTCACAAGAGCAGAGTAGAGGGACAGAATCTATAAAATTGAGACGGTTCATATGCCAGAGTGCAGAATAAGGGAATTTAAAATCACTGTTGCTGCTCTATTTTGTGAATAACACAACAGTTATAACAAGAACTGCTTTCCATGATAAACTAGAGGAGGGCTAATCAGTGAATTTTTACTCAGCTCCACAGAGTAATTTTACATACTGGCTCTGCTCTACATGCTTCCTTTGGAACAATGGTGGAGGTATGATTCAGCTGCTTCTCAGGAAACAAGGAACTTGACTATCAATACAGGACCTCTCATTGTAATTGAAAATTTCTTTGCAGTTCAGATTAAGCCTGAAATAGCCTTGTGCTACGTTGCTTCAAATACCTTCAATAGGTAGTGTTTATGTTGGCTGCTTGAACCAGGAGATGACAGAGATGTTAGTGGAAAATGCAAAGGTTGATCAAGGCACAGAATAAACTGGGCTTCGTTTAGAAACAAGCAATCACCTCCACTCTTCTCTCACATTCCCACTGAGTAATCTTATGATATACCACTGACTTTCCTAATTCTTCCTTTCCTCTTTTAACATTTAAAATTGTTAGCTGCTGTAACTGTGGACAAAAAACATCCAAACTTGAACATGAATTGGGCTGAAGTAAAATAGAGATGTCAGAAGAAAGCCTGGGAAGGTCTGAGAAGTGCAAATTGCCCCATGGGCTCTGCCTGGAGTAGCTTCACCAACCTACTGTGATTCTTTCAGGTGTGCACTGCAGTAACACAGCACATGTAATGTGGCACTGAGGAAATGACTTTTTGCTTGCCTTGAGCGTGTTATTTATCAGAAACAGTGGACAATCAAGTAGCTGACGAGGTCCTTTGATCAGATGACATAACCCACCACAGCAACTTGCAACTTGTGGCAAAAGCCAGCCTACGGTTTGGGCTCTTGTCTGATGTCAGTGAAATCTCAGCAACTTGCAGGGGAGTAGGAAATAGTGAGGTATATACTATGGTATTAGCTGAGAAGCTGCTGCAAATTGTCAAGCTAATTAAAACCTCACAAAGTTCTTTAAATATCTGATAATACTATCTTTGTATGTCATATTAAGCCTAACAAATTATTTGAAAGTCTCAAAATTCATTACAGTTAACATTTTTAAAGTAAATTTTCAGAGTTCCTTAAACTTAACATAAGAAGACAATGAATAGAAATGCAACAATTTTAGACTGCAAAATTAAATTACATCACATGATGTAGTTTATTATAAAATATTATTTTACCATTTGTGCTTAAAATCTTTAGTAAATTTCCAGTGGTATTAATGGGAATCTACTGCATAAATCTCATGTATATCAGTCCAAGATACTGATATGTTCATTTCATAATTATTGATATGAAGGGTTTGTAGATTATGATGCTCTCCTTTTTATTCATTTGTTGTCCAGTCGTGTGTTCTACTGTTTTGTATTTGAAAATCAGTTATGCAAAGTGTTAGGAGCGGACCCAGAGCAATTCACTTCTTGATTCAAATTGCCCACATAGCTTTAACTCTGCTAAAATGTTAGCTTTTTTCTTACATTGTAGTTTTTTTCTTTATGTATTCTTGCCATGATTGTAGCAGCTGCCAGCACCTACCATGTATGGCGAAATCCGTCCGTAACAAACGTTACACTCTGTGGTCTTTGTTTAGGATGTGCTGAAGGTGTTCCTTACAATGTCAAATCTAATTGTTTCAACAAATTTTATTACTAACTTGTGTTTTATAAATGTTAAATAATAATCTTTTCAATGCAGGTGTCTTAGGCTTCTTGATTGTACAGTGGCATTATCTGAAAGACCCCAAAATACTTTAATTTTGGTGATGATATGGAATTTGTTTCAGACGTTGGTTTGAGTTCTCCCAGGAGAATCCATGATCCTCTGAGCTCCGCCTTTGACAAACTTGTCTTCAGTCTTAACTAAACCTGATTTTTATATAAGTGTCTCTGAAGAGAGTTTCATGAAGTTAGCTCTCTTCCTGTAGGACACGTAATTTTACGTAGTTACAGAAAAGTTTTTAGGTTTTTTTGTGTAAATAAATAGCAGTGTATGTCATTTGGAATATAGGAAATCTAGAAAACTCATAAGGGAGCCAAGAACAATAGGGGAGAAACCCAAAGCTAATGATAATGAGGAGTCAGAGAAATCCTAGTCCTGCTATAGATCCATTACTAACTGGAGATAATTAAATCGTTAATAATGATATAGAAGATGTAGCAATATTTAGTAAGAGTTTGTTCTGTACTTGGAAAGCCATGTGTTTGCATTCCACGAGGATAAGAAAGTACTTTTCAGGGTATAGATAGTCACTAAAGGATAAACACTTCTAGAGTTGCAGATAATTTGTACCAAACAGTCTTTAAAGAACTAGAAAGACATCTGGCATGTTGGTAACTTTTAATAAATCTTGAAGTACTAGATAAAATTCAGAAGAGCAGAAGAGAGAAAATGTAAATATTAAAAAGAAAAAGGACAAGTTGGATGAGGCAGCCAATCGTAGTGTGTTTAGAGGGATTGAAAAGCAGACACAGAGGTGTATAAGTCTTTAATTTTATTTTTCTCTATGTATCAGTAGGTTCTATCATTTGGAAGTAGAAAATGAAAAATTAATGTTAGAAATAATTTTTAATAGGAGAAGTGATTGAGCTGTTGCAAAACAAACGTGAAGAGAACGTGTGGATGTTCCATGACTTGAAGTCCTCAGATCAAAATCATACACCTTTTTGGGTGGTATGTTTGAGTCAACCACAAGTTAAGGATTCCATATCAAAGTTGGTAGGTAAATGTCCTGGTTTGAGGTGTTGTACACTGCAGAGATCATGCCAAACGATCTAATGGGTTCTCATGGGTTTTGACTTGAATAATACATCAAATGCCTCCACTGTATTTAAAGCTGGGAAACAGATCTAAACGTTATCTGAACATTGTGTGTCTGTTTATTCTGAGGGTAACAAAGGGTGGAAAGACATTTTACTTTAAAATAACTTTTGCATCATGTTCTTCAATTATAATTTTTCTCATGTTTCTTGGCAGGCAAGAAAGTAAGTTTCTTTTCCTGAAAATACGTAAATATATATGTGCGTGCACTTGTATATATGTTTATATATATGCATTTCTTCACAGAAAAAATAGTACATGGAAACAACTTACAAGGAAAAAAGGCTTTCAGAGAAAGTATTTCCGACTTTCTACAGCGAATAATACCTTGATTGTAGGGCTTCCCTTTAAAGCAGGGCATTGATGCAATGTCTGCTCACCATCAGGCAGGATGGTGGGGCTTTTGCAAAGTTACAGAGCACATCTGACAGTCACCAAATAAATGTTATTTGATGGGTAAAAGGGATTATATTCTTTTGATACATGGGATAGGATTTGAAGAAGGACTTGTGGGCCCGAAACCTTGTCTGATTTTCCAACGGCACTGAATTTGTGATATGTGTATTATTATATTGCCTCATAGTAATACATGCAGTAGTGTGTAATATATTTAATACCTTTATTTGCTGCCAAATCAATCAGTTCTAAAAGGTATTATCTCCTCTCACAACCCTTGTCTTACTTAGATCCTTAAAATTTCTTGGCGACAGCAACTCTATTTGTAAGCATATGTCCTGGTAAGCGTTAGAGTTCAAAGTATGATGAGATGAGATGTACAATATCTTACAACGATCACATTCTAGTGTGGGAATATTCAACTCAGTAAATTGTTTCAAATATATCCTAGATGGATATGTCCTTGCCTGCGTTTTTTTTTGTTGCATAGTTTTGGCTTTTCTTTCATAACACAACCGTTCTCCCTGGTTTATAAAATGTCAAGGTCAAAGAGAGGTGAAGCTGAATGGTGCTGGGAATCTGAGATGCAAATAAGTTTTAGATAATCCATGTGATGCTCAGAGGCCATCTAGTTTCACAGAGCCATTAGCATTCAGGGACGCTCATTAGCACTCAGGCATCCAGTCAGCGTGCATTAGCAAAATGAGATGTGTTGATTAAAGTTACAAATTATGTGTTGAATGCTTAGACTTTAAGCCACGGTGGCGTCACGTTTATGAGAGTATATTCTGTACTTCCACGTTAAAAAAATGTTGACTCTTTCTAATCTTCAGTGCTTTTTTTTGTGTGTGTGAATGTGTTCTTGTGTGTTTGTGTGTATGGGAGGAGAAAGAAGTGGAAGTGTGGATGGAAGAGAAGGTGAGAAGTTAATGCAATTTAAATATTTGATGGTTTTGTATTGAAAAGTCTTTGAAAAATATATGGTTAGGACTGCCACTGCTCTGATAGTAAAGTAAATTTGAAATATGATTTAAAGTACTAAAGAGACTAGGAGGATTTTAACCTTTTAATCTGTGTTATCCTACGTATAGACCTAGGAGAGGGGAGCTTACATTGTTTATACGCAAATAACCCATTGTTTTCATGGGACTTAGGAACTAACATTCAAACAAAGTTTGGCTCATACTTCAAGGGATAATCAGCATGTATTATCTAATAATATTTCAGAGCTTCAAGCGAGATCTAGCTAAAACCAGGGGATTATGTGGAAAATAATAATATGCTGGTTTAATGTCTGTATTAATATTAAATTTTATCACAATGTGTCATACTTATATTACATGGGGCTATTTTGTGTAAACATAACAAACAAGGATACTGTACTTAACATTAGGCTATCAGCATTTTGGATAGCATTAGTAAAATTTATCATCCTTATTGTGCAATGGGCATCATTGCAGTTACTCTAGAATAGTTATCTTAAGCAAACATAGCATGCCACTCTAATCTCTAACAATACCAGTCTTCAACACTGCCAAGATAAGGTACATCAAGCTGTGAGTTTAATCAGATACATAGTTCATACCCTGAAGTACAGAAATTTTTTCTGAGCATCTTCAGCTAAACCTTCTTTCTAATTGCTGTATAGAAAAGAGTATCATAGAGCCTTACCAGCTAAATAACTGAAGTAACTATTTGCTAGTAGTTTCACACAGCCTAAACTGAGTGGCAAGTAAGGATGCTGCTCCAGCAGCTAACACTTGTTCTTACATTTTGTGGTTCTGTGGAAGGGTCTGGGAAGACTAGTTGTTTTCATCTAATATAGTCATCTGCATAATAAGTTATGCAAGGCTGATATTGTGAAAGTGACTTATTTGCAGGACAAATAAGAAAGTAGTTTATTTGTCGTCTTTCTCAGTAAACAGTGTCTAATATCTGCAGCTGAGAAGGATCATGGAGAAGGTAAGAATGATTCTGGGCATGACTCAGCACAGAATTTCTTATTTTTTCTGGGTCTGAAACAGGTATTTTAATAGATACACTAAATCACATTGTTTTACGCAAAACCACATTGCTTTTAGGAGGAAAAGGGTCTTGTGATGTTACTTAAAACAAGGTCTTTGTGGGGAAAGCCCTGCTGTGAGTGCAGATCAACTTTGAACACAAGATACTGTATTGAAAAAAGAGCATAGCAGAACTTCTGTTTTTCTTTTCCTGATCGTATTCCCTTAAGAACTTTCTTAGCAGGTTAGATGGAAGTGCCAGCTCAATATCAGATGCTGAGTCCAGCTCAGTATCCTGTTTCTGATAGTGATGTGTCTGCTCCTGGGCAGACCACCACTTGCCAGCATCCATCAACTCCTTGGGTAGTGTCAGGGGGATAGTGTCAGGCGGTTGGTGGTCTCTGTCAGGAGTGCTCTATTTAACATCTCTCTCCAGTTCCCTGGCTTTTCCACTTTTGATGCTTTGACCCCTTCCTTTATTTTGTTTGTTGTAGTTTGGGATCATTCGATTTCTCCCCACTTGGGTTTCTGTAGCCCTTTTGGCTCCCTGCAAGGAGTTTGGGTTTGGGAGAAATCACCATTGGCAGCAGAGTGGGTGGGCTTTGAGTTGTGATGGTCAGAATGCAGGATGCTTAGTCCTACAATCAGCATTCGCATTTTGCATCTATGTGATGTTTCCTCCTTGAAGTAAACTTTTACCTTCTGTGTTTACAACGATAGCACAATCTGTTTCATACTTGTTGTTTTTTTTTTTTTATTGTATCCTTCATTTTTAAATCATCATTCCTTTGTTTGGTTGGTTTTTTTGTTGTTGTTGTTTTGTGGGTTTTTTTGGTGTTTTTTTTTTTTAAATTATTTATTTTTTGTCAGTTGCATCTGCATTATTTGAACTCCAGATTCTGTGCTTCAGGGAGAAGGCTGTTTGTTTCAAGATAGCTTATTCCTGGGGTGATCCAACTAAGATATCCACCAACATGAGATGCTGAAAACATAGAATTAAAAAGACAGAAAGTGTAGGGTAAGCCTGGTATTTTTCAGTCTGTCTTGACCTGGAGGTAACACTTGTACTGTTATGTTTAATAGGTGTCAATAGATTTCTCCCTTATTTCATGTAATTTTATTTCAGATCTGTTTATATTTTTGGGCTCTATGACATTTTGTGACATGAGTTTCATAACTTGATTTATGTAGTTCATACTACATTAAAAAAAAAAAATCTTCCCTATTGCTTTGAATCTTTTGTTCTGATTTTGGCTTAAAGAATTGCCAGCTTTTGCTTTATAGTTGTCTCTCAACACCAGGGACAGTTATGATTGCTTCAGAAGAAATTATAGGTTGTTCTGTCAGGCAATGACTGGATTCAAAACCATTAGAACTAAGACCTGTTTTAAATTAAATTGTTTATAATTATAAAGAGTTGCTTCCTTACAGCAGCAGGAGCCTCGAGACATTACTGACTGAATTATTTTCCATCTAGTTATTAATAGCATTGACAAATCATGTTCTTATGAAGCTAAAACTTGTGTGTGAAATGGTATTCCTTTCTGTACTTTGGAATCTGGAATCAATCATGAAACAGAAAGCCAAAAATTTTATCAAACTGACACTTCAGGCTCATTTTAGATCTCTGTATCTTGTTTTCTAACTTCGTAGTCGTTGGGATAGGCTTTGTGATTATTCCAAAGTAAATGAGAAATAAGGCTATTAGAAAGACACACTCTGATGAACTTATGTGTTTTTAACATATTTTTGTTTAAATTCCTATGTTGTTCTGTTACCAGACAGAAAAAGGGTTTATTTTCACAGTAAATACACATGTGCAATTAGTATTAGACGTTTTTCCATAAGGTTTTCTGTAGAAATAGTAATCTGGTTTTCCTTGGTGCTGAGAATGTGTGCTTTTAACTGAAGTAAGTAGAAGTAGCAAATTTTCGGCATATTTAAAAAAATGGTTTTTTGCTACCCAGACATGATTCAGGCGTTTTGCAGAGTGTGCCAGTCTTGGTGAAGATTTCTGAAGTGAGGAAATTGCATGTTTGGGGTGAATTCCAGTTGTTACCCATCTTTGCAGAAGATGACTTGTCACTGATGCAGGGAGCACATGTAGGCCCTGTTATGATAGCCAGGGTGCTGTTGGTTGGAGAAGGATTTTTGAAATCTGAGAATAAACAAAAAGATCTAAGTTTGCTTTCTGGAGCTTTCAAAATCAGTTGGGAAGTAAGGCACGTAATGAGTTTTTCCTCTCCTGTTTTGTCACTTTTTATCATGTTTCAAATATAAAGAAACATTTCACAGAAAAAAAATAATTCATAAAGGTCACCAGTGCTCTCATACTTGGGAGTTCTGAGAGGTATATTTAAGCCCTGGCAGACTTTTAACCTTTTCTAGCTTACAATAAGTTTGCCATCCTTTTAAAACCCTTTGATTGTATGGCTTTTGTTCCCCTGAAAAGGGGGACAGGGCTGCCTGGTTACTCAAGCAGATGCCAGGCTTCTGATTTGCATTTGATGAAAGCCACTTGTGAAAGCAGAATCAATGCTCAGATTTACAAACAGTAAATGTGGGTATTGGCTTGTCATTTCTTCCTAGGTTGTTGTCCTATAAAGCTGCTCAAGTTCCTCTCTTTGCAAGAACATCTTCCTGCTATTCCTGCTGCCCATAAACACTATGTTAGATCGAGATGAAGGGTGAGTAATTCTTTTTACCTCCATTATCTGGTTGTTTGGCTCTTTTTTCTTTTTTTTATTTAACAGCAAAAAAAAAAGAAAAGGAAAAAGAGAATGAAAATGCTGCCATTTAGAATAATGCATTATAAGTTGATGAACCATAATAACCAAACTGTGTGTCTGAAGGGGCCTAATTACAGAACACTAGAGGCACAAGAAGGAGGTTATTGTGGACAACAAAATAGTGCTCTAATAATGCTGTCACTGTACTTAGTACAGCATCAGCGTTAATCCGTGTAGTAATATCCAGGTAGAGAATGGAACAGAATGCATCAAGAACAACAACAGAAATGAGTCTGAAAGGGTTATATATCAAATCAAAGCTAGCAGGGAGAGAGACATTATTTTGAATGAGGTTAACCGAGAGCAAAATGGCAGTGACTGACCAGTTTTTCTAAAATAAGGGTGGTTTTGACAAGTCTGTGTGTAAGCTCCCACTGATTAATGTATAAGGAGTGTATATGTATGTTGACATGTAGATATAGTAGTAAGAGAATCAGAAAGGATGAGTGTATGAAGAACAAACTATTAAGAGTCCTTTTATGCCATGAGATCAGCTGTTATAGGCTATACCAAGAGCAGTGCCCAGTAAGAAAAGCTGTAGATGTATCTTGTCTCCTATAAAAGGGTGTCTGCCCTTTTTTACTTTGGATATGTGGCATAGCATAATTGTTTCATGCCTAAGACATCAGTAGAAAAAATACATTGTCAATAATGTGGCCTAATAAAAGGACTATAGGAGAGGTGTTGCCATTTCCCTTTAGCATAAACTTGAATGAATCTAACTTGCTTTGGCTTGGGTGTCCTGCCTCACTAGGCATGCTCCATAAAACCCTGTTCACTGTGATAAAACATAGCCGTTCTAACAGAGAAGCTGAAAGTTTCACGTGTGCAAGAGGAAGTATGTTTTTTTTGTAGTGCAGGAGGTCAGATAGAAAACTCACCCACGAGCAATACGGCTTAATATAAATCTCAAGGTATTCAAAAGCTCATTCCTTTGTCTTAGCTATTTCTGTTTTTCTGTACCGCACAGTGCCGTGCAGTGCACGGACTCATGAGCTAGATCAAAATGAGCCTGTTGCAAATGAAACTGGTACTGCAGTGTAGGTGGTAAAGCACCTCTTGGACTAACTTAGCCTTCTGCCTGTGATAGAGTTGCTGTGCTCAGTGCGAGATAAATCAGCTTTAGCAGATTTAAACCATAACAACATCACTGAACTGCATCCAGTGTCTGATCAAGTTTGACTAGTGCCAGTTTGGACATCTCTGAATGTAGTTAATTTTTTTTTATAATTCTAGATGGTTGTGTATGTGGGAATTTTTAACAGATCTATCGATGATCACCTTACTTGTGTCAACTTTTACTCTCGCTCTTATTTTCCAAACTCGTGTGTGCATCAAATATGCCAAAACATTTTTCAAATGTAGTATTGAGGGGTTATTTCTGTAGGTGAACAAATACTTTAGTATGTCATAAAATTACAGCCAAAATGTTAGTTTGTACTCTTGGTTTTATAGTGCATATATTTCATGCATTTATTTTTCAGAATCATAATTTCCCATTTTTAAAAAAGATTATTGCTGTAATATCAGACACCTTCCCTTTAAAAAAAAAAAAAAAACAAAACAAAACAACACCCACAATATTTCCTCATCTAGTGGCTACTTGCCACTTAGTCCACAGGGAGATCACGCATGCTGTTGTGTGGGGTAGATCTCCATACTTGGAACCTGAAGGTAGGAATATCTCCACAGAAACTCCAGGTTTAGAGATTGTCATTGCTGGGTCTCTTTTGTTTGTTTTGGTGTGGTGGGTTTTTTATATGTAAAATAAGAAGCAAGGTTGTGTAACTTGGCCTCTTCTAGGCCTGTCTTTTAGTCCCCAAGCATGATTCTGGTTTAAAGCCTGATGGCAGGAATCAGGACATGAATTTGATGGGCTCCATCACGTGAAACTTCATACTTTGTCTGGTTGTTTAATTTCAGAGAGTATAAAATGGAAGATTTTCATCTTTGTGTCAAGTACTGTGATATACCTGTATCTATTGTAATACAGGAGTGTATGACCTAGTGTAATGATGGCCAAGTGAAACATGTAGTAAGAATTGGCCTGGTGTGTGGAAATTTGACTGATTATATGTCTATATAAATAGTTAATGTGATTAATAGTTGGGTTTCTTTGTTGTTGCTGTTTTGCATACTATGTGTATATCTTTTCCAGTCTTTATCATTCCCATTTCATGCCTCCTCTGCATGTGCCTCTTACCTGACGGCTCTTTTGTGATTTGTTTCTTATGGGCTGACTCTTCCATGCACTTGAAAATAGACTTTTAGTTTGGCACTGCACACCTAGCTCCCTCTTCAAGTCTCATTAAATCAGTTTCTCTCAGCTTACCACCCTTCGCTACATCTGCTCTGGTGCAACCTATTTCTTAATTGTGTGCGTGTCTGAAAACGAAAGAACCAAATACCTATAACTGTAAAGGGGAAAA
>VYZM01022040.1:432164-443036 GCA_013398915.1 Dromas ardeola | reverse complement strand
GAACACTTAGATTTTTTTCCAGGTATGAGGCACAAGTGTCTGTCCTGAAAGTCCCTGTTTGAAGCTGAGCAGAATCAACCCATGAAGCCTAGAGATCTGGTTGGAGTGGGGCTGGAAAGGCACCAATGAAGAAAGGTTTGGGCTACTAAAGGACTTATCCCTTGAAGCTTTTCATGTGCATTATTGCTGATGAGTTTGAGTGAAGAACTAATCTTTGTTATTAGGGCAAGTGTGAGGATTAGGGTTGGGAGAGAAAGTGTATAGTGCTGATTCTGGTTGGACTGGAAAGGGGCTGATGAGGATCAGGTGTAAAAAAGGTACATGAACAGGGATTTAATGTCTGTATTATAATTGGAATGTACAAAGGAGCTTTTCCAATTTTGAGGTTCCTGGTTTTGCGATCGGTAAAATACTCTTTTGACTAGTATAATACGTAACAAATGGCAGAGCCTTGCATGTTGTACACTTAGAGCCTAGGTATTTATGCACTAGGTAGATTGTATTTTTGTGTGCGGTATATTACAGTCAAACATTTTATTGGATTATTAACATTTAACTTTTTTTTAATAAAAAAAGTGCTTTTGAATTGTTTCTGAGAGTTGGCTTCAGCACAGACTGTGTTGGGTATAACCTGATATGGCCCTAGAAACATAGACAGCATGAGGGAGGGCAAAATAATTTTGGCAGTTCTGTTAGTTTTAAATTGGTTTAAGCATTTCCTTCTCTTGATCAATTCACACATTTCTGCCCAAATTTAATTCCTTCAGTTGTGCTTATAGGACTACTTATAGTCCTAACTGTTGAAACAGATCACCAAATATCTTTTAGGATTGATGTTGTTCACAGTCTAGTCCCATAAAATGTTGAGGCGGTCATGGGAATTAAAGTTAGGGCAGACTTGCTTAGTAGAATTTTGCTGCTTAGAAATATGGTTTCGAAATTCTGGATTTAGGCAGCGTATCATCCTTTCTCGGCTTTTTGTTCACAGTTCTACATGCCTACCCTCTGTCACATCACTGCAGCTGCCAATGCAGCTTGTTTGGGGTTGTGTTGTGAACCAAATCTTCTAGTGGCTTACCAGCCAAAAAATTCTGGGTAGCAATCCCTGCATTTAGCACTAAATCTAGCAATGATTACACCACTGAAACGAAAGCATGAGTATTTTTACTGATGTCTCTGCTGCTCCTGTATCTCCAAGAAAATGTTTTTAAGAAAAACTCCATGGTATAAAAATAAAGTTCTGACCTTCGCTGGCCAGTGATATTCTCTAGAACTCCCTGAAATATTTTTATTTTTACCTTTGTACCTCGGTACCATAAGCAAATTGGAATTTACACCAAAGAGGAAAACTGATAAAAGAGCCTGAATCATGACTAGTGAAATGTATTCCTGAGCATGACTTTTCTTTTCAGCCAGCAAGCAATAAAGGCTTTGTGCTTGCAAAGCCACATGTTGAACCGAAAGAGCAATAAAATAAAAAGCAATAGAGAACTTGTCAGATTTGTCAATTTTAACAGGCCTACGCTCCTCATCAACAAGTTCAGTATCAGTTGAGTGTATTTTCAGTACATTTCACTCAATTTTACTAAATTTAGCAGTAAGATCATTAGGCAAAACCATGTAGGAAAGTATCTAAGGGTTGATGCAAAGAAATAATAGATCTGTTTACAAGGTTATGTTCTTGAATCTTAGCGTTCCATTTCATTTTGGGAAAAAGCTGAATTTTTTACATGGAGGTGAGGGTTTCTTATTAAACTATGTACACTTCATTTTATGAAACATCAAGAGTATCTCCCACTCCCCATCCTAGTGCATGTGCACCTGGTTTCTTTGGCAATTCAGCAGTTCAGATCACACCTCCGCAAAATAACAGAGGCATTCCAGAGTTGTTTTTATAAGCTCTGGATGTTTAGGGTATTTGCATTGATACTATAGGAGCTTCACAGCACTAAGCTAAACATCTATTTAATACCTACAAAACCTATGCTGCGTTATAAAGCTATGATTAATGGTTTTTCTGTTGTAATTAGAGCTAACAAATGTGTGATCACCCCGCTTCAGATGTAATCTACAGTAATTAGCAAATACATAAATTATGCTGTGAATAGATATTGACCTTTCTTTCACCACTTATAAAGAAAGATACCACATGAAGAAGGTAGCAAATCTTAATACAAGTTAAAATTAACTTCACTTCATTTTAAGGTATAAATTAGAGATGTTACAATATACAGCTGATTATTTTAATGTCAAACCTGTCCTACTGAACTTTCTGTGAGGTCACAGCCAGCCTGCATTGGAGATGGGAACGAAACTGAAGACCTGCCAATTTGAGGCAATGGTTTTCATTGTTTTTCCATTTTGTGGACCCCTAAAGGTTTTCCAGCAGTGACTCCAACTCTTTGAAATTTCATGAAGGTCAAATAATGGCTATATTTCACTTTCCATGGATCTGTTAGCAATGCTACGCAGACTCAGGGCCAGGGTGAAAACTGCTTATCAAAGACCAGTCACAAACAGAGCGGTTTTCTTGAGTTCAGGCATCTATGCTGTTTCTCCATTTAAAAGTAACCACTGTTTTGCCAGTAGATTGAATCAACAAAAACTTTTGTTCCTCTTCAAACTGATCTATGTTCTGTATAAACCAGGTCAGGTAACTGGCTAGTCTCATGAGTTATCTTGCTGGCAGTGAAGAAAAGACCTAACGGATGAAACACGTGACATTTCCTTTCCCTGATCTTCGCGCGGTGTGGCTTGTTTTGAGGACTTCTCCACAGCTATTTGATTAGAGTAATCAATGGTCTTGGTTGGAATTTTTTCCTCTTTCTTTGAGGGGACCTCATACAAGGTGGTGGTACAAATAGGAGCACAAGTGAAGTCTAATGGGATAGTTATGGGACAAATTGCTTGTAGCAAGCAGAAGTAACACAGCTGGATTTATTTTTGGGTGTAACGAGCTACACATTTCTGACACTGCCAGTCACTGGATATTTTTATCAATCAAAGCTGCAGCTGTCATCCTTTGGTAAGACAAAATTCTTAAACCTTCTCTGTCATCGGTCCCCAGTGTTCCTTATCTCAGAAAATCAAAAAGCAAGTAGTTTTCTTTTGTATTTCTGAACAATTTTCCTAGTACATCTGTCTTAAACTCCCAGGAACATGTATAGCTTTTCTGGCTTTATGGCTAATGGTGTCTTTTCTGCTGGTCATGGATGTCTCTCCTTTCACTCAATTTCTTTTTCATCTGCTTAAGCCATCTGTGATTTTAACTGTTTCGTGCAAGCGAAAACATTTGCACAAATCGGCATGATTTCTCCAGTTTGGATATTACGAGCCTGATTCTCTACTGTGTTTAGACTTGGAATGAATACAAAGTGAAAATAAGGGAGACTGACGTCTCCCTTAGACTGATGTCTTCACTGTTCACTTGTTCCTATGATACTAAAAAAATAATTTTTTTCCACTGTAAGTATAATCTGAGATTTATTGCAGAAGGAGTTGGTGTCTTTGCTCTTGAACTGTACATTTGTCTTTTGATCTAGAGTTTACACCTTCTGCTAATCTCTTCTATTATGGAGTTTGCCCAGATTTTTCTTCCTTAACCTTTTTTCTATTTTGACTAATCTCTTTCTCTGGGAACTCTCCTAAATTTACTCCTGTGCAACCTTTTAACTTTTTACATCTCAAGTACAGTACAGAGCATTTTTTACAAATCTTAAAACCCAGTGAAAGGCTGGAAAGGAGAAGTGATTCTCGGGAAGAAAGTGGCCTCCTTTTCCCCTGAAGCAAAGACTGTTTCCATAACATTGATCAGCATTACGGCAGCTTGCCGAGCTTCTGTCTTACTGCTGCTTGGGAAAAGGTCACTACGTGGACGGCATGTTACAAAGTAAAGGTGACTTACAGATTGGAGCTAGCTGCCTATTTGGGGAGCATATGCACCTGCATAGCTCTTCCCTTGTCACATAATATAGAATGTATGACCAATACTGGACAAGGCCTATGAGAAGACTGTAGTCTTTTCAGCATTCCTCTGCTTCCACAAGTCATTGATTCAGATAATTACCATTAATCAAATAATTTTTGTTCTAGAGTATTATGTCCAGAGAGATCTGCCCTGGTGTAGGTTGAGTGGAATAACTTGTTCTAGTATAGCTATGTTAGTCACTCTTATCTATATCAGCAAGAACTTGGACCAGAATAAGCATAACACGGGAGCAGTTGCACTCTGTTCTGGTAGTCATCCTCTTTGGATGAGATGGAAACCTGTGATTCTTACAACTAGGGATTTTTCCCTGTCCTATGCTTAGGAATGCTCTTTCCAGTTTTTACTGGGTAATTACATTCTACTCGTCCAAATGGTTCCTTCTGTCTTTGTGAAAAGCATCCCTTCCTTTCTTTTTGAATTGCAGTGTATTTTTCTTTAAAGCAGATGTAGCATTTCTAGGTAAATTTAAATAATCCCATAGATAATATCAGTATTTATTTGTTTTATTTTCTCCTGCCACACCCTAGGGTTTTTGTGGTGGTGCTTTTGTCCACAGTCAACATCATTTTTTTGTAATGTAGTCCAGCACAGTTTTGTGAAAATCGGTCCTCTTCAAGCGCTGTTCCTTTAGTACATGGTCACTAGGTGTCACTACTGATCTAGGAGAAAAGCAAAGCTTTGTTTCTATTTTTGTTTTAAATTTCTACAAAGCAGAAAATCATTTGTATATAGGAACTTTTGTATTGTTTATAAAAACTCATACCTATGGACTCCATAGCATCGTTGGTAAGGAGTCATTGTGTTCCCCAACTTCAGCAAAAAGACTGCTATTGTTTTTAACTACACAAGGAAGAGTAATATTTTTTTCCCCAGTAGGTTAGCTGTTTTTAACACAGAATGATTTTAGCTGGTGTTCATATCCAGTACAGTAACTGTAAAAGGGGCACTATTTTGCCTTTTTTTTGAAAGGAGTACAGAAAACTAGGTTGTAGCAGATTAAGAAGTCAGACTCTATATGCAAAGATCAATTGTCAAAGTACGCTTCCTGCTTGGAATTTCATTTGGGGCTTCTGGATTCCTGTTCGTGTGTTAGAGTCAGTAGTTAGAAGGATTAATCAGCCTAACACAATACATGGTGATCTGAAACAAGCTGGAAAAATCAGACTCAAAACCTGATTAGGTATTGAGTGGTCTGGCCTTTTACTGGTGTATGTAGGAGAACTAAATTTGAATCTGGACATAAATCTTGTTCACTTGTTCACCGATAGCTCTTGGTAAATGTGAGGCACCATTTTGGAATGTATGCTGCTATTCTAAGAAAACGAACTTTGGCCTTTTAGTGAAGGAAAACCTGCTTCCTTTGCTGCAGTGCTGTATAAACATCTCCTACTCATGTCTATTCTCTGCTCTTGGGATTCAACAGAGCTTAAGAAAAATATTTAATGGAGACTGATTTCTAACCCCTGCTGAACACCTCAAGAAATGTATGTCTAATGATTACATTCACATTTCTTCTCTTTTAATCATTTAATGATCCGCAATTGACAGCAAAATGCCCCACTTGAAGGGGAAGGCCGGGGGGGATGTTAAGTGATCCCTTCACGGAGGAAACTAACTATGTGTTTTGTCAGTCTCACTTTTTCTTTTTTTGTTGAGAAAAGCTAAATTCTATGTGCCTGAGACACCTTGTGCCGATCATAGGTGAAGGTGGCTGTGTAAGCTACCGGTGGCTTCATTTTCTCTACCTGAGAGTGGCAAGTTTTTAAAACAGAGGCAAGTGGATGTTTAGCTCTGCGTGTTGCAGATGCTTTTGAATACAAACATATTTTTGTGGCACAGAGGAAAGAACTCAGTTTTCAGCTCATCATATTGTACCTATAATGTATGGCTATAGCGTTTTGGGGTTTTTTTTGGCTATTGAGGAAAATGATCCACAAACACTGCCGAAACAGTATTCAAAAGAATTTTTTTTTTGTGTAAAGCCTCACCAGAAAAGAATCACTTTATTTGCCTTACTACTTCATCAGCTATCTCAGAGCTGATGACTGCTAACAGACTTGTGGCTATACTGTTAATAAAACAGTTTCTGGGTAAAGTTTCCCTGGCTTGTCACTGAGTAAATCTGTGGGTGCCTGACAGGTACCTTTTGCTTGTTCAGAGTCCATGCTGCTTTATTTTAGAGGGCATCACCCAACTTCCCTGTTGTGACATGGAAGCCAGAAAGAATGATCGATCAAGTGGTACACATTTCCAAATGTTAATGCTAAAATTTAGAGTCTCCTTCTAGAATCGGGGGTTCATAACCTCAGAGACTGACTCAGCACCTTTGCTGGCTGAGGCACATAAGCTTAGAATTGAGGAAATCTTTGTGTTAGTCTTCTAAAAAGAACCATAGTAACAGAAGTCCCGTGTCCATACTGAGCAAGCTAATAATTCCCCGTCCTTCTCTGTCAAAGTAGCTCCCTCTTCTTCCTTTTTGTTGTCTTCTCCTAATAACGACCGTTATTTACAGATTTAGTTTCTTCAGTGTGCCTGTTGTTCCCACAAGAAGTCTCAGATAATGTCACACCCTCCAAGGTAAAATCTGCCCCCACGTGCTGAAGCATGCAAATACTGGGAAAGGGACGAGTCAGGCTGCCCTGCCAGAAAAGGGAGGGAGACAGAAGTACATCATAAAATGATTTTCTGAACTAGAGTCTACGGAGCTTCACTTGGATCACACGTCAATAGCTCCAAATTTATGTTCTTTTAAAGGTATTTGCTCCACTTCTTCCTCCTCTAGCTTTCATATGTCCTATGTACATAGAAAACTCTGAAGTCCCTCCCCAAGGAGCCAAGAAAATGTTTCCTTTAAATCTGCGACAGCAACAGTACTGTTGTCCATGTGTTTAATAAGAGCAGAATTACAGTAATATTCCTGTAACATGTGAGCAAATATAGTAAGTATTTCCACAATGGCTACAGCTGGGATTTTGTAATGCTTTAACCAGTTTAAATAAAGCAAGGCAAGCCTGAACCTAAAAACCCCAGTCTGATTTGCTATACAAGTTCTGTCCTGACTCTTTGTGTAGATCTTAAATCTTCCTCCAGCTGTTAGTCAAAACAAACGCATAATTAAGGGGAACTACCCCTTATTACTGTTTAATTTCCTGATAAAGACATTAAATTAAATTAAAAGGAATTTCCCCAAAAGCCCCCATTCCAAACCACATCTCTGCACTGGCAAGCTATTAGATTTTTTTGCAAAACAGAATAGCAAACAAAAAAAAAAAGATATCTACTTTTGGGCTTTTAGATTTGTGCAGTTTAATTGTTGGTCTATTTCCCTGATAAGGTGAGACTAGTCCCATGTCACTAGGGGAATGGTATCCTGCTGTGTTTTTCCATCCTCATTTACAATGATTATGTTATCAGGCTAGCCAGGCAAAAGGGTGGAGCAACTATAATTTCAAAGCAGGATTAGGTTGAAATAACGAGGTCACCAAGTTGTGGTTGTCATGGCAACGTCACATCTAAGAATATGGGATGCTTCTAGGAGATGAGGCAAGCCTGGAGTCTCTCTCCCTTTGCACAAAATCCCAGACTATTTCTATAAAATTGCTTAATTGCTTTTAAACATTTTTTTTTTTCCAAAGTGGCTTTTGCTACAACAATGAATCCAAATTGTACTTCTTTTTATCGACAGCGTCTTAAGGATGTGTTTATCTCTGATCTGCTATTGATCCTGTTTTTCCTGTCATCTTCTGAGTATGTATTTTGGCTGTCTTTAAAAGATCTTTTGTTTTAAATATATCACTAAATCTTTAGGTAGTTCAACCACTGTTCAGGTGTTTTGATTCTCCTTGAGACTTCACAATCTTTTGAAACACAGGGCTCTCTCTCAGGTCATACTGCCCTGGGACTTCTCCCAGACCCACAAATAAGAGAGAATGTTTTGCTGTTAACTCTCAAATTTCCATTCTAGTGATAGTTTGTATCCATTTCTTAGTACTGTTTTATGTTTTTTTGAAATATGTGTTAAAATCTGTTTTTCTTGGTAGTGCCTAAAAATTATTATTTTATACACATTATTTGTCATTGTTTCAAGTTGTATTGGGTGGGATAAATTTGGGTGGCTGTTGAGCCTTACTTCACTGTGTCACTGCTCCTCACAGGTTTTCACGGGAAATTTATGATACGAACTCCTGACAAGCACAGTAGGAAGCAGCTGCATTGTGTGTATTTTTATGTTACGTACAATCTCACCAAACCCACTTTCTTTTCCTTTCTTAACTTTTACCTGTGCTTTAATATTGTGTAACACTAGGATATAAATTGCATAATACACGTTTCTATTGAAAATGGTTTGATTTTCGTGCTTTTTCATTGCCAAGCATCTAGTGCTATCAATATAATGTTGTATTTAAGCGTGCCAGGCTAAGGTATTTGTGGAATTAGGGAGTAAGTTACAAACAATATAAAGGAGGTGGGGTATAGGTGGTAATGGTGGGCTATGGGTTTCAGTATGTAGTTTGGGAGCACTGAAGCCTGAATTGACTCACAAGATCTTGTCCAAGTTTTTCTTCAGTGACTGGGGCACTGTTATCTCTCAGCATTTGAACTCCACACGCTGTGCAGTCTCTGTGCTGCAGAAGTCTCCCCAGGTGTATAAGTTCCATCCCATTATTTATGTATCAGCCCAGTTACCGTAGAACTTGCTGCAACATAATGGATCTAGGGACTACTACCTCTTCTCAGATTTTTGGATGAAAGAAGCAGGTGGACAATCAGAGACATGAACACAGAGAATGATCACATAAGGCCCATTGCCACGAGGCCTGTATGAAACTATTGGATGAGGTTTCCTACAAGTAGGAAATAAACTGAAAAAACCTGTTTTTTAGTAATGCTATGAGGAGATTGTTTAACCTACCATATATATGATTCCTTTGATAGGGCTTTTGGATAAAAAAAAAAAAAAAATTAAAGAAAGCAGACAGAAAATACGGTATTCAAAACCTTGTTTCANNNNATTCCTTTGATAGGGCTTTTGAAAAAAAAAAAAAAAAAAATTAAAGAAAGCAGACAGAAAATACGGTATTCAACACCTTGTTTCAAGGATGTGAGATGCAAGGTCTAAGGGCAGATGGTGTTTTTAGGCAACCTGATTTTTGACTGACATCAGACTGCCTTTGTAGGACGGTATGGATGTTTTCTGTTTCCCTTCCTCCCCTTCTTCTCCGCTATCCAGTTAGAGCTTGTGAAGAGTGTGGCATCTTGCACTTTGCTGACATGCTGGGGAGTGGGGACTGTGCAAAGCGGATGATTCCCATCAAGAGTGAGACTAATTGCTCATTTCTGAGAGTAAAAGGAAAAAGATATCTCAGCTTTGGTGTGGAATGGGCTGTTTAACCAACTGGTAGCAGAGCACTATTTGCTCTCTGTTTGGAGGAGGTGTCTTATTTTCCACAAAGGACGGGATCGTTCCACGGCAGCCTGGAAGAGTTGTTGATTAGAGTCCAGCCAGGTGAGGCTGGACTCACTCTATTTATTTAACAGGTCTGACACCTATGATGGTATACGAAAATAGGAATTTTCCCCCTCTTTTTGCAGGTTTGTGTCTTGTCCCATGGAGAAGCTATAGATTACTATTGAATGGATTGAGTGTATTTTTTGTGTGTCCTTATGATAAAATATTCTTCAGTGAGCTGACGAACTACCTGGGAAATAAAGAAAAAATTAAAACCAAATTGTCAGTGGGTGTATCCACCAGATGGTGATGTTCTACCAAATTATTTGCACATTGATCTTGCAGTAAAAACCTTGTAGTTTGAGGGAATTCTGATTACTTCTTAAATTTCACATGAGTGAGTCTTCTGTTGCTTCACTGATAATTAGGTTTGGAAAGAGGACATGTTTCTCTCCATACTGAAGAGTCTACCCTGTTTGTGCCCAGTACTATGGGCACAGTGAGGAATGGGGAAGAGAAATCTGTAGCTTCTACCATATTGAAACTGGGAAAATGCTAGCATATTAGAAGCAAAATTTACATGACTACTTTACAATTATGGAGCACCATGAACCTGACAGCTTGCTTTGCCATGGGGGGCGGTTTATTTCTATGAGAAAGAAAGCACCAGAATGAGAGGGGTGAGGAGGGCTTGTATTGCTATATTGTTCCGTGGCTCCTCTTTCCTTAGCCTGCAGGATCGTGTGGATGAATGCCAAAGGTTTGGTTTGCTGGGTGGGGCCTCCTCTGCATCTCAAGCTGGAAAGGAACAGATCTGCTGCGTTCACCCTCCCTTTTCCTTGGCTGCTTGTTGAGTTGAACAGCCCTCAGGAAAACTGTGTTATGGAAAGTTACACAATTTAAAGTCTAGCTTTTCCACCTTGATATACAATAAACATCACTACAGCTTATACACATGCACTGCATCCACTCAGATGGAAAGAGCTTTGCTATTAAAAATTGTTAGAGTTATTGACTTAGTTTGAGGAGTAACTGCCAGTAAAATCAGATCTTTCAAAAGTCTTTACCAATTTTATCTAACAGAGTAAAAGACTCTCAGAAAACACAAGGAATGGTTTCTTTTGTTTAGTCCTAAACTACAGTTAGAAAAATCCAAATGTTAATTTGTTGGTCCATTCCATATTTGTGTTTCCCTCATTGTTAGGGACACTTTTCTACATGCAGAACTGCAGTGAAGCTGTTCTATTGGATATCAACCACCTGTAAATAGAAACTGTGCTGTATTTGATCCAACAAGGTCGAGGGCCAATTAATATACGTGCAAAATTCACTATTTCTGATGGGAAGGCTCTTCCCAGGATAGAGTATCAGTGAGAGTAATGCTAATCTTAAAGTTAGGTTTGCCAAAGAAAATACTTGTTATTACTTAAAAAAA